>JAZHYW010052652.1:0-26602 GCA_037355805.1 Ixodes ricinus
CTAGTCCATCGTCGTTGTAATCAGTAAGGACAGCTTCTAATACACAGTAATAAAACAATAGCAGGCTTGGCAAGAAAGATGAACCGTACTCTGCGACTGAAGACGCCAGCAACGTAGTGAATTACGCAGTAGACGGTCTTTGCTGATATCGCATCAGGAGGCAGAATGTTTTTCGCATTCCACAAATCTGCGTCGATAAGCCCTTACAATTTGGCAAGGATGTCTGCAAGTTACATATCAAGGTGCATATCAATATGCACGACGCGGACCAGCCTGCCGCTGGGTCGCCGCTTTTCAGGCAGTGGGGGACGGCGGTCATATCACACTGGCGCGCGTGCCAAACCGCCAGCGCCACGGTTACGCCGATTCGCGGCAGGAGTCTTTACCGCTCATTGCATCATCTTAACCCACACCGGTCACCCGTACACGCCGCTTCGCGGAAACTCCACCGGCGGATCAAGCCTTGCCAATATCCGTGCCTCAGGCGTGACTTTCCTACTGTTTATTTTCGGGGACGTTTCGTCGACAACATTTGTTTCTTACGAGGTGAAGTTCTTTTAGGGTCACTCTACTGTCGTCGCCATGATCGGTGTGCGCTCCGCTCGTCGCAGGGAATGACGTAACAACGACAAGACAGCGAATGGGTGTACTGGCTCCAGTTGCCCGTCGTTCAGAGCCGGGTGAACACGCCGACTCTTGTCGCCCGTCGATCAGAGCTCACAGTCGGAGTCCGTGTCCAGGCCTGCGGATCGTCCTTCCCACGCCAGCGCTGCGTAGGCTGGCTGTCGAGGCTATCGTAGTCTCGCTGCGGAACCACCCGGGATCGTCATAGCCGTCGGCATGGCCAGGGCTTGCCGTTTCCACCGGTCCGTCTCCAAACCTCGCTGGTGGACCGCTCGGGTTCGCCATGGGCCGAACCTGCAGCCGCTCATCGTTCCTGCCAGCTCTCGCTTCTCGCTCAGCACGCACTCTCTCGCGCCAGCTCGTGACTTCTCCGCCGACCGCCTGTCGCATTGCCCCTCTGCCTCGTGCTACCCTCGGCTCCCACAAGTGATATTGGTAAAAAAATGTCGTCAATGCCATTATTACCGACGAAAAAAAAACATACCCGGACGCCACCGGACTCAGTCTGTTCGCGCGTTGACCCGGCGACCTTAACGCCATTGCCTTTATCTCAACCGTCTGTCTGACAGTTCGTTTTATACGAGCAAAAAGTTTCGCATCCGTGCGTAGGTAATTTCCGATTCAGGGCGCGCCCCGCGGCGTCGTACGTATAGCATTACTTATGTTGCACCGCAACCGGTACATCAGCAGCACGCTTAAACTCTTCTTGATTTGGTAGCTCTGACGAAGACGGAAGCGCTAATTTAAGTGGAGGTACGGACGCGTGACTTTGTCGCATGGCGTATACGGCAACATAAAGACCGCAAAACCTTGCCCAAAAATATCGCCGCAGTCAACACGCCACCGGCAAATTTAGGTACTACCATTTCTAAGCCATAACCGGTCGATGCCTCTCATCGCTTGAAGGCTTCCCTTCTTCTGTTAATGTAATGTGCGTCTTCCTTTGTGGTTCTTTCACACTTTCTGGTTGCTTTTTATTCGCTGTGGCTCAGGAAGCGCCGACGTCTCGGCGATGTCGGGGGTACCCAGCAGTCTCTTGAACCCACAGCCAAAACATAACTGTTTCGGTGTTGTAGCTGAAAATCACCACCGACGACACTGTGCAGAAATAAAGAGCACGAAACCGCATATAGAAAGCACGTTTTGTAGCCAATAGCGCGTTACATAACAGAAGGCTGTCTCGATGCTGACACGGTGACTTTATGCATATCCTCTTCTTCTGCAAGTCTCGACTTTCTTTGTGAACACACGAATCTCACCGACACATTAAGATTTTAGAAAGACAATTGATCCTCCGTGTCATTCGGTTTCATTCGAGCCCAATGCCGGTGGCAACGCGACGAAAGTCAGCCTCGGGGTCAAAGCAGGTAATTTACAAACTTGCCATCCCAACTTCAAAAAGAATTGAACACAAGCACGCTTTTTAGTATAATAACGCAAACAGGTGAATTTAAATTCTCTTCAACAACATTTTAGATACGGCACTACGACCAACTACTACAACGTTCGAATGGCAAACACTCCAGCCGGCGGCAGAACGGTGAAGAAACCCATGAACGAGCCTAGTAGAATCCCAACTTCCAGGATTGCCACCTCATACAGTCTTGGTGACCTAGTGCCTCCGGCGCTGACTGCCTCTCTTGGTGTTGACATTAGTCTCTACGGGGAGAACAGTCGTGCACCAACCAGGGCTGACCAACAGCGCGAACAAAGCATCTACAGCAGCCCAGCTACTATTGTCCAGGCATCTTCTGCCGTCTCTGGGGCGTCTGTGGCAGCCCGCAAGATGGCCGCGCAAGATAAGTCTGGGACGCTATTGTTTGGTATTGTTTAGAAACAAAGTGACGGCTTTCTCGTAATGACATCTATTTACTCGCTACACCATGGCTAAACTATTTAATTTACCGTTCAAAGTTCCTTGTTCTGCGGACGAAGGCAATAGCCGAAAAACTGACGCAGTCGCCTCCGAATAAACGATGGGAACGGCCTGAACCAAGAAGTCAACTAGACAATTTATGTATATTAAGAGTAACGATGAACCTAACTTTGAACCCCCGCTGTTATTTATGGCATGGCGTTCGGCACAAATTATTCTTCAGGAATGTGGTGACTCATGTGAAAACCGACACACATGTGGAGCTGGATGGCGCAAAGGGTATACCCGTGTATATCTACATGTCAGGTTACACCAAAATCGCTGGACGCGGTTTCGCGGGAGTCCGCGAGCGGCGTCGTGTGTGCTATTTCCATCCGCGCAGAGCCAGAACCAGCCTCGCGGGGGTCCGCAGGTTGTTGTTGCGACCACGGATAGTGAAGGGCCGTAAAATATAGGGCAGGATTGTCGTGTGCACAGCTAACCGCAGCATCAGGCCTCGGCGGGCCAGCCTGACCTGGTGGCTTATGCCAACTTTGCAAAGTATGACATCTCTTGCCGAGGCTTTGGTGTCTTGCAGTCTATGTAGTGCCTTCAAAACTAAGCGCTAAACCACTTCTTTCAAAGTGTAACAAATGGGTAGGCGTGACAGACTGCCGGCCACTTCTGTTTCCGTACCCTTGCGGTTTCCTGAAAGTGTACTGATAAGCTGACCTAATCAGAGGCCACCTTTGCAGCCCATAGCCGCTTGAGAAGGGGTGGCTGACTCTGCTTCGTCAAGTGGCCGGTGTGTTCGTTCGGCACGCGAACTTCAGAGCAAAGATTTTGTGAAACATTTTTAGTGACAATGAAACCGCTAATGTCCACTATATCGCTTATGGCTGCCACGTCCAAACTTCACGCCTCTTTAATTACTGGAATATATATAATTGCCCCTACCGTTATGAAAAGTACTCCTTAGGTCTGCTATTTCTCCGCCGCAAAACGTTTTTGTTTATCATCTGGCCTTTGCCGTCTGAATGAGGCATTCGCTATTTTATAGTCCAGCCCTGCTTCTTACATTCATTGATCTTTCTCTCGATATTCTACTTCCACGTTTTTCATGCAATGCATTAAATAACTCGTTTGGTACTAACCATTTTCTGTCAGTATAAAATTTAGAGACAATTCCCTCCATTCAACATGTAGAATTAGTAAGCAAATAGAGTCAATTGTTGACTGGTTCAATTTTTCCTTGCACGCCGTAGTTGATTCAGCGTACTTTCATCAATGAACCCCGATAAACAACTGTTTGTTATGACCTAATCATTAACCTTTTGTACTTTATGCCCCAAACATCTGGTCGTCAACCGAAAATGGCAGCCTGGTGCGATTGTACACTGTAATATCAACAGGTCACAAGGCAGAACGTGGTGTATATACTGAATGCCCTATATGGAAGCCTACGTGAATTTAGGAACAAGCGCGCTAAAACAAAAACAAAACAAGCTAAAAAAGAAGCCCATTAGCAGAACTATGTCTTCACTTTGAATAGCCTTATGATCTTGCAAAAGAAAGTGTGGGATCGCCTTTGGAAATTAAAGGCAACTACGAATACTTTAGAGTCCCCCTTCTCTCCATCATCGTTTTAATTTCTTGAAAGGTCGAGGACAACATAATTGAGGAGCATTCTCAAAGTAACACTGGATTCTTCAAGTATAATAAAGATTTCAGAGGCTGAAGCAGCTTCACAAAAGACAATCCAGTTGCTATGTCTGGCGAAAGAACTGGAAAACACAATAAGCCCTTTGCATTGCATAAATTCAAAGTGCCTAGTTAAAAAAAAAAAAAAAAAAACGTTTATTGGTTGGCCAAAGTTTATCTTTAAATATTAAAACCTAACACAGGACCCTCTTAGCCGTTTGTTGGACTTTTTCAACCCCTTATGAAAAAACTTCTCCGTTCTCCCTTTCTTGGAGGCGCGCTCATATTGCCTTGCTCTGTTCCATGCTTGTAGGAGATTCTCGTTCACCTTTATTTTCAGGTGCAACAGATGAGGCCAAACGGACGTTGTCAGTCAAGTCCGACCTATCGCAACACTACGACATCCCGCATGATATTTCAGATACCGAGGGCAGTGAATAAGGCCCAACGCAGTCTGCAAACTCACTTTCATGCTAATGACATCCATGAGCCTTGACGCTTGGTTCTACTTTCTCCTTGTTCGTTATTTCTTTGGTTCTTGCACAAGTGTATTAATTAAACCTTCGTTTTCAGTTGTAGGCTTGCGAATATTTTCATCCGCGACATTCTGTGGAAGGTTTTGTGATGCCTATATTTTCAGCGAACACTCCAGGGGCGACATTAAATCAATTCAGATTGAAGTGAAAATGCAAGTGCAGATCGCAACATTGTTAAGAGTGTGAACTAAACCAATGGGCAACCGGAACCGAACGGTCTTTTTTAATAAACGGGACTGAACCGAACCTATATATTCGCCGCCATCTTGGAACTGAACCGGAAAAAATATAACGGCACCTGGGTCATAGCGGTTCACAGTATTTTCTTTTGTATCACAAAATAGTCTTTCTAGTAAAAATTAACAGCTCTTTTTTTTGCTATATTGATCTAATCGTCATGTACAGAACTGCAATGTGCGACAATTTTGTTTTCCTAGCGACTTTGTGCCAGCACTAAATTCATAATCATGTGTCACGTGGTCACGTGACATCATGGTGTGAAGACGTGCTCTAAAATAAATCGCGTCGTGTATGACGTCACGTGACTCTCTGTGTAAAGTCGGTTTAATCTGGAAAATCACTAGATTGATTTGCGTTATTGACACTGACGTTGCATGACATCACGATTTCGAACTGCAAGTGACGTGACACTGCGGCTGCCTCGATTGTCATCGGCCCGAGTCGAGTGCTCAGGTTCACGACAGTAGCATCATGAAATATTGGTAAATTAGTTCAGACATCAAAAATGAAAATCGTCGAACTTAACAATGTCTAAGCTGGGTTTTCGCTTTGTGTTGCCAACGCCAGCGCATGACTATGATAAATAAACACTGGGGGATATTAGCGTCAGATCTCGTGGCCGCGCTCGTTCTAATTGCGGGTGAGGGGAAAGCTATTTCTTTTTTTTTCTTTTTCTTCTGCGTCTGCGCTTTGCGTGGGAAGGAAAACTAATGGGAGTTTTGGCAGTTATACACGTCAAGTTAAAAACGTTCACAGCGAGTATTCAGTCTAGTTATAAACGTTCATAGCGGTATTTAGTAAAGTTGTAAACGTTCTTGGCAATACTTAGTGAAGAATTTTAAAAGAATTTTTGCCTACCCACATTTATCACTCAAACATGTTTTCGTTGTTGCTGAACTGCCTGGGAAAGTTGTCCACGAGGAAAGAAACATTGAAAGAGCAAAATTTGCCTATTAATCTGACGTTGCACAAAACTACAAGTGTGCATAGGAGAGACCCCTAAAGGAAAGATATAGTGGCTTCGAAGGACAGCCGAACGTTGGCAGCCGCTCAGCTTTTCACCAGAAGTGTCGTTCTAAGTTCTTCCCCAAGCCGTTTAACTTCACAGTTTTTGGCTACAAAATAAAAAAAAACAAAGGAGGGTTACTGTTAACAAGTGGCACAGATATAATTGTTATATTAACAACTCCAAACGAGCGAAGTCGAAAAAGGAAGTAAGGAAAGGGTAGGCGTCGTGCTCGTGCTTGAGTTTTATGTAAAGCGTCGGAGAGTCCTCCTGCGCAATCCTACCAAAGTCGTATCAGCGCCCAATTTCGCCTCAACGCTCTAATAAGAGCGCGGCGACCTTCCTATCAGTCGTGGACATCCTCCGTATAGTTCGACATAACGCACCACGAAAGTAAGATGCAGAAATATATATGTACAAATAATATTAAATAAACCAGGTACAGCTAATGACTACTTTTAAGAATGATAAATTATAAAGTGAAGAAATAAAAGCTAGATAACTATGGTTATGGAAAAATCGAGAGGAGGAAAACCGAAGTGCCAGAAGCGGACGACGCAAGCAGGCGACGTCGAGGCCTACTAGGTAGCTGGGGCAAGAGTAAGAAAACTATTAGTAGAACGAGTTTGTACAGAATATGGTAAACCGGCTCTTTTCTAGCTACTAAAGAACAAACGCGACTGATTTTAGATATCGGTGCGATCTTTTATTTCAATTCGCTTCTCTATTGTAGACCGCTGCTGGGCGAGGTAGGCCTTTAGCAGACGTAAAGGGTTCAGGGACTGTAAGGGTTCGCGAGGACCTTTAACTAAATGCCATTTGAGTTGCCGTGTGGCACTGCCTAAATGACATGTACACTAAGGTCCTTTGGCGTAAGGTCTTTAGGTGCCCGTCTGACAGGGGTGTGGAAAACAGCGCCAGAAATAACAAAAAACCAAAGGCAGAACAAAACAAGACAAGGTGCTGTCGAAAGTTTTTGTGATTTTTGCACTTCACCACAAAAAATAACTATCCGTCGCCAGACGCTCGTTCTCCTTCAATCAAATGTAACACTGGCAGCAGTTGGGCGGCCTACAAAAGGCCTGAGCAACCTGGGCGATCGCTAGCGCCATCAAGAGGGCGCCGCCGTGCCCCCATTTTGAATATTTTCAAAACTTTTTTAGTTATTTGGACGGCGCCCGACATGACGTTGTATGCTCGATCGCAGTTCGTTTCTGAATGCGGTTCTGGTCCGACAAAATGCTCATGTTGCGCCACAACTCATGTTTCCTACAAGTTGATTTCGTACCTAGTAGATATAGGCTTATAAAAAAAAATGAAAGACCTTTACAAAATCTCTGTAGTGCAAAACTATAGCGCAGCTCTTGAGGAGGACGAGGGGAGGTATGCCCTCCTCCTCCTCCATCGAAGTAACGAACAAGTACTCGGGATCAAACTGACGGAAACAGAATTAAGAAAACAATTATTATAAACTATAGTAAACTTACGTCGGTTCCAAAAACGACGGCTACATGCTGACCTTCGACGGTTATTGGAACACTAGCGGTAAATATTGGCACTTTCATCATGCCACACGCATCGCCTACAGTGCTGCGTTAGTCCTTGGTATTGGACACCCAACAAGGCGATATATAGGAGTTAGATACAAATCCTAGAATGTAAAACCTTACGTCAAAGGCAGTTAGGATAGATGGTGTGAACTCTAGTAATACTAGTGTGGCCCCGCGTGTGTCCGCAGCGATGGGTTAATGAAGGAAGCAAAAGTAATTTCATATTTGAAACAATCTCCGAATGCCGACGAGGGGAACCATTATTTTAATGCGTTTAAATGCAATCAAAGATAATCAAACTGGCAAAGGCTTTGTTATAATACGGTACAGCGAGTATAGTTATATAAAGGGATTCAAATACGGGGACTTACCACCTCGCTGCATTTGCTGATAGGTTCCCAGGAGACTTTTCTTCTGGTTTCTCTTCATCACTGGTACCTTAATGGTGAATAGGAAGTCGCTTCTTATCACCTCGTCTGAGCAGGAGCTATTGCGCTGAAAGGAGAAAGCTCGTGAGCTTTTCGAAAGACACAACAGATGCTTGTTGTCCGGCGGTTGCGACCTCGATCTACTTCGTTAAAAATATGCAAGTAGTCATGCACTCATAGAAAATAAATGTGTAAAATGACATTGACTGTAGCAGTCAATGGACCTCTATCACCCTTACTAGCACTTTCTAGCTGTTCCACCCACTAAAGTAAACAGCATAATCTCGCTTGCCTTTCTTGTATGCTATGAAAATCAGATAATATTACTCCTTTTTTCCGTTGAAATTCTATCCATCGAAGATGAAGGTATTACGATTTATATCGTGATTTAAACCAGACCAGTCTTGCTGCGTTTCGTCTAACCGCACCAAAAGTAATCCAATGCTCTTTTTATTTGGCGTTTAGCTTTTGTTTGATTTTTTTTTTATAATTCCTTTTCAGTCCCAAGATCAGAACATTTAGGGCGATTCGCTTCATACTTGTTTATTTGGCACTTGAGCACACAGACCATTGTTGGGAAAATAGTTCTTTCAAACAAAAAAGGAAAGTTGTTAAACTTGGCTTGTCCCCATTGGGTCCATAATAAGACTCGTTAAGTATGAAAGTCGACAAAACAGTTGCGATTCTGGAGGCAAAGAAATACGCCCCATAGACATTTCACCCTTGATTTGCTCCGCGTAACCTGGATTGCTGCATCTCATATGTAATCCAACCAAGCCTTTGGTGCTCTGGGAAGTGTCCTGTCATGTGGTATCTGACATCATCTGGAGGAAGCGGAATGATTTCGCCCCTCTGCCGCCCAGTTGGTGCCAGTGAGTCTCTTCTTCGTTGCTTTCCCCTTCCTGCTCTGGCAGCTTCTTTGGATCCACGCACTTCCGCTTGAATGAGTGCGATCGCAATGTTCATACCGAAGTCAAGGCGATCCAGTCTCTGCTGTTTTGGAACGTCTGCTCGTTCACAGTCTCTTTTGTACTCGATCCAGCCGTTACGGCAGGCCGTGTCTAAAAATTTGGCAAAAGCCGCGGACAGTTCATTTCCTTGTTCGCAAAGAGATCCTGAAAGTGGGAGACAAACTTTTTCAATTAAATCAACACCGCCCATGTACTTGTTGCATCTTGCAACAGCGTCCGGTTGTTCCACGCCCAAGTTGCTTAGCTCCATCCTTCGACCACCTTTCGCAACTTCTTCACCGGCTCTGTGCCAGTTGTCCCAGTGGAGGGCGACCAAGACAGATTTGTTGTCTTTCCACTTCACAATGCACATATTGTTGCTACTTCGCGCTTTGCAGTGTGACTCACCGTGCAGCATTAACCGGTCCTGCGGCATTTTCCCCCGCAGAGCCGTGAGTACAGTTGGCTATCCCTGTGCCTGGTCGTAAAAACATTTTTTTCAATGAGGGTGCTGGCCCTATCTTCACGCCACGTGAAATACCTGTCAATGAGCCCGATAGAGTCTCTCGGCCCCTCCTTAGCGTTTCCAGAAGATTCTTGACGACGCTTCCCAATGGAACCAAACTCGCATCGTCATCAACAGACACAGTCTACGCCCTCGCCAGCATAGATGGAAAAGTTCGAGAACCAAGCCATCCGAAGACTGCCATAATAAAATGTTTAATGCCGAGAGGATTCGGCTTGGAAGGCACACACTGCCGCACGGGACATCTCTCTGAAAACGGGACCATCTGCTCATCGATCGGATAGTTCACGAGAGCGAGGCGGCTCCAAGCAGGCATTTCTGAACGAGTTCAGGATAGACTCTAATAGAAAGAACCTGTTTTCTTCCGTTTGTTTTGCTGCCGCTGCTGCTGCTGTCGTCGAAGTATATTGTTACCACAGATGTTTGTATGGCGAAGTCGTCTGACTCTAAATTGTGTTTGCTATGTAATGAACTGCTCCCTGAAGATGGCATGTTCTCGAGGTGCTGCGACTGTGAGTACGGGTATCACCTGGGCTCTTGCTCAGGAGTCAGTGAAAATACCTTTAAGTCCAGAGGAGAAGGAGCTAAAAAAGCGTGGAGGTGCCAAACGTGTCGCACTTCCAAAGCGCGAGGAGCATCATTGTCAGAAAAAGATAAACAAGAGCCAGAACTCGATCTTCGTAAGGTGCTGACTGAAATGAACCGAAAACTAGGTGACCTCGTGACCATCCGGGAGAGGGTGGACTCCTTGATGACGATAAAGGAAACTGTAATCAACATCGAAACGAAGGTACAGGAATTGTCTGACAAGTATGACAATGTGCTGTCAGAAATGACAGAGCAATCCAAAGAAATCTCAGACCTAAAGAAACGACTATCGGATATCGAGATGCAAAACAACACTGAAGTTGAAAAGCTAAGACAAGAAGTAAATAAATTGGAACAGTACAGTCGCAGAACTAACTTAGAGATACATGGACTGCCTCGAGGTGAAAATGAAGATCTTCTCTGTAAAATAAATGATATTGCACGAAAGCTCGAACTCGTTGAACTGACAGCAAATGATCTAGAAGACCTGCACAGACTGCCGCCTAAGCCCGGTAAGATTCCGGTCGTCTTGGCACGCTTTGTATCGCGAGTAACACGTGACCAATGGCTGGCTAAAAGGGCTTATCTAAGAGAAACTGATCTGAACGTGCGCTTTTTTGACAACCTAACCGCACACAACAAGAAACTCTTGTGGATGACGAAAGTAAAAGCTCAAGAAAAAAGCTACAAGTTTGTTTGGCAAAAAAATGGAAACATTTTCGTGCGCAAGGGAGAAGGCGAACGCGCTATCAAAATCGGATCTGAAGTTGATCTCGGCAAAATAATCTGAGAATGGCTGATACAACTCCTGTTTCATTGTATTATAATCCGACTACTTTCAGCCAACTTATCCAGCAAGATCCGCTGTACCTACAGCAACATTTCTCGATTTTCCACTTGAATGCTAGGAGCATTGCTAATAAACATGACGAAATCACTATCCTTTTGGGCTCTCTTAATTATAGCTTCGACGTTTTGGCTTTTACAGAAACTTGGCAAACTAGTACCAGTGACGAAGTTCATTTTCAGGGTTACAAGAGGGAAGGGGTGTTTAGAACTGACAAAAGAGGAGGAGGCGTTTCCCTGTACTTCCGTGATAGCGCTACTTATCGTGTTGTGCCCGAGTATTCGGGTGTTACCAGTCACTACGAATCGATCGTTGCAATATGCGACGGTTCCGTAGTCGCTGCGCTGTATCGCCCGCCTTCAGGAACAGTATGTGAATTTATTAATTACATCACTGAACTTTTAGACTATATTACTGCCTTAAATTTACCAGTCACACTAATAGGCGACTTTAATATTAATGTACTTGGCTCGGATCCTTCTTGCAGACAGTTTCTTGACATAATTGAATCTTTCGGGTGCAGCAATGTTATCACCGCCCCAACAAGAATAACCCTTGATAGCGCAACTGTAATTGATCTGTGTATTACAAGCCATTTACCGAGTCAGGTAATCCCCGGAATACTTTCCAGTCCTATAAGCGATCACCTACCCATCTTCTGTATTCTTCCATCTTCGCGAAAAACGAGAGCCTCATCCCATTCTTCACCTGTGATAGCCTCAAGATGCATTAATCGTGACAATATAAACACCTTTTATGCCATGATATCGAGTATTAATTGGGATGATGTATGCAATGAACAGAATCCAAGTGTATGTTATGACATATTTATAACAAAAATCAAACAATGCTATGATGAAGCGTTTCCTATCAGAAATGTGAGAAAACACAAGAAAATAAGAAAACCATGGATAAATAAGGATATGTACAAAAGAATGAACTATCGAAATAAACTTTATGATACTTTTGTCAAAACTAGAGATGAAGCGATATTACGGGAATATAAAAAGACTAGAAATAAGCTGAATGCAGATATTAAAAAAGCACGCAAGCAGTACTATGAGAATAAATTTGCGTCAGTTTATAACGACCCACAGCAAATATGGAACAACCTAAAAAGTCTTATTTCTCGGACCCACGATGCGTTACCTAATGAACTAATAATTGATGGTGATTTATATTCAAACATGTCCTTGGCCAACAAATTTAACATACATTTCTTAGATGCTGGTGCCTCATCATGTTCATTGAGTAGTAATTCTGATCTATACCTGTCACCAGTTCAAAATGCGAACTCAGTGTTTCTTTGCCCTACGACAGAAACAGAGATAATACAGATTATTTTGAACTTAAAAAATAACACAGCAGCTGGGGTAGACGATATCAAGGCAGTACCGATAAAAGCAGTGTCTCATCTTATCAGTCTTCCACTGACACATATTTGCAACACTGCTTTATCAACTGGTACATTTCCACAAAAAATGAAACTTGCGAGAGTGTGTGTTATACATAAAGGTGGCCCGCGCAACAACATAAACAACTACAGGCCAATTTCAGTACTCCCACTATTTTCTAAAATCCTGGAACAAGTAATTAATGTTAGGCTTTCTAAATATCTCGAAGAAAGGAAAATAATAGTGAAGGTACAGTATGGTTTTCAGAAACATAAATCTTCAGAAAAGGCTCTATTACATATTAAAGATAAACTGGTCAATAGTATTGAAAGACAGCTATACACCGTGGGAATTTTCTTAGACTTCCGCAAGGCGTTCGACTCAATTAAACACGACATCCTTCTAAAAAAACTGATGCATTACGGTATAAGGGGCACAGCTTGGGATTTATTTTGCAGCTATTTATCGAACAGATCGCAATATGTAAAAATTAATGAATTCGAATCTGAACCAAGAAAAATAAATTATGGTGTACCCCAGGGGTCAATCCTCGGACCATTGCTTTTTCTACTATATATAAATGATATAGTGAACATACCTGGCACTCCCGACATAATCCTATATGCAGATGATACCAATGTATTTTTTACTGATAAGGATCTACGTGTGATAGAAGATTTGTCAAATATGTGGCTTTATGAACTAGCGCTCTGGCTAGACTCCAATCAAATAGAACTGAATGTCAACAAAACGAAATATATTATTTTTAAACCGGGTCATAAGCAACTTCGGAGTAATCTTAATCTAAAAATAACTTTTAAAAACTTGGAATTGGAACGAGTGTCCTCCCTTAAATTCTTGGGCGTCTGGTTTGAAGAAACACTAAGCTGGTCGCGTCATATAGATCATGTTCGCTCGAAAATATCTCAATCTATTGGCGTCTTATACAAACTCAAAGAAATCCTTCCTTGTTGGCTTAAGCGTCAGCTCTACTACACTCTAGTACAATCCCATCTTCATTATTGTTTATTGGTCTGGGGAACCACTACAAAATCTAATTTGACTAGGATACTTGGTCTACAAAAGAAAGCAGTTCGTTGTATTGAGAACCTGGGTTATACTGATCATACAGCTCCATATTTTGCAAAGCACCGACTTTTGGACATTGAAAGCCTCTTTATCCTTAAACTTGCAATGTATATATATAGTGACTACAAGAGAGATGAAAATACATTTAGTGAAACCTACTACCCGAAGACAACACCATATAATCTAAGAAACGAAATCTACATGAAACCAAAAATACGAACTAATTACGGTTCCCAAGCAATAACTTACAAAATACCCGAGCTCTTAAACAACCACCCCGATATCATTGAGTTAATAAAAAGTTCTACTTCAATTTTCACCTTCAAGAAAAATATGAAACGTTATCTCCTGCCATTTAATGAATAGTGTTGTGAAACTGTTTATTTAATCATTTTCTGTCTATTTATGGGGCTGATTATCAGTTTTATGTTTTCTGTATTTATCCTTGTTAACCAATACTTTGCTTTGTACGCGACACATTCCTAGCAATTGATTACTGTCAATTCTATGAAGTGCCTTATCATGTATATTATTATTTATATGTGTGTAATTTTATTTTTTCTGTTTTTTGTATTTTTTGTATAAGAATATTGTTTGTGGACACGATATCGACTCCATAGTTTTCTTTGCGTTTACTGCTGTATGCTGCTGAGCTATGTACAGGGTGGTTGCCCCTCCACCGCGACAAAATTATCGCTGTGTATTAATACCATTATAACACCAATCAATAAAGTGAATGTTGCTTCTCAGTTCAAAGAATCTATTTTTGACATTGCTTGTGCAATGAATCAACTCCCAGCACTTGCGACCAGTAGAGCCGCACTCCTTGTGGGCTTCAGTACCCCCATGGCAATGTGGATACCAACAAACATCTTCAACTCTCTCCGAATGCGCTTGAATTTACCTCCCTCCCTCTTTCCTGAGCAGAATAGAGATTTGTCTGATAGGCGGAGTGCTCCCAAAGTCATCTTGAAAGTATCTGAGAAAATGTTGCAATGTAGTGCGTCTGGCTCCTGAGAGCTCCCTGGTTTACTCGATGCGTCATCACTCTTCTTTCTTTGAAGATAATGCCCAGAGCGATCTGAAGTTGTAACAAGCAAGCGGGTTTCAGTGCACCGATGCTCTTCTAGTTCACTGGATGTACGCGAAGAAAAAAATAAAAGATACATACGCTACTTGCTCTTGCCCCCCCCCCCGCTTGGCGGAGTCGTTGCTGGTAGAACTTTGGACACTTCCGGTCGTCTCAGCTTGCCGCATCTCTCTTCACTCTCGGGTTCTGCATCCACCACTGCCGTCCACATCATTGGCAAGAGCGTCGGGGTTCTCCAGGGCTTCTGTTTGTAAGATCAGCGTCGCTTTTCGTAGCGAAGGGCACTGATTTTCTTCGTCCGATCAGAGCACTGAGACGAAAGCCAGTTAGTGGTATTAAGGACCCCCAGTACCCGATCGGGGGCGCCAAATCTAGACGGCGCTTAGAAGCAAATAACAACCGCAGCTTCCGCACTAAATTCTTCTCAAATAGTGTGCTGACCTTTCAGAAAGACTGCGCGACACTCTGTAAGTAACGTTCTATACTTCGTTCCGGCTTGGGTCGAGACGCAGCCGATGCTGCAAGCACGGGCGACGACGGCCCTGAACAGTGCCTGCACTGCCTACGGGCGCGCGATAGCAGCGCGCACGGGGACGCTGGAAGCGGAGCTCGCGCCTGCAGCATCGAGCTGCGTCTGGACCCGAAGCTGAAACGATGCGCGGTGCATATTGCCGAAAAAGCTAATTACTCACCACGACGACGACAGCGCGCGCCTTCAATGATATATATGCCATCTTGGAACGCGCTGTACGTCGCTTTGGCTGGACCAGTGGCGCCATCTCACAGAGCGTACACAAAGTAGCACCTGCCGAGGCGGGAAATTTGAATTAAAAAGAGAACGCGTCTGGTAACCAGCTGCAGACGCTCGAACCACTCGCCTCGATTGGGGTAACCGGGACTGAGAAGAATGTGCCTTTGTTTTGTATTTAAATCCAAGAACCCTCCAAGTTTATATCCAAACTGAACGAAGCAAAAAAGGGTCTCTTCTGCGCAAATCGGAGAGTTGTAGCATTCTTTCTACCTAATACTCGTTCGTCAGTTACTTAACGTCTTTTTGCAATTCAGTTAAAACGCAGAGTAAAAGTAAATAAATATTTTATAACTGTGTCATTTAACAAGCACATCTAGATATCTTTTTTTAAATATTTCTAAGGTTCAC
This sequence comes from Ixodes ricinus, assembly GCA_037355805.1. Classification (NCBI taxonomy): domain Eukaryota; kingdom Metazoa; phylum Arthropoda; class Arachnida; order Ixodida; family Ixodidae; genus Ixodes; species Ixodes ricinus. The sequence goes on from JAZHYW010052652.1 coordinate 15,584, forward strand.
TTGCCTTTGCATGACCGAGAATGTACGTTTCTCTGCATATCTAGGCGATTCGTGTTTACCTTTACGCCGAGTGTAAAAGATAAGAAGGCTAGTGCGACCTTGGCTATAGTTAGACTCGCTATAGCTCACTCTAGAACATTCTGGGTCGAATTATTATGGCAATTTGGGCCAGTTGGTTCATGATCGTAGAAAGACACCAAATTTCTGGCCAGATACCCAGATAAGATATCCAGGAGCTCCAAACGGCTTTTAAAATCAAGCAAAAGGGAAGATGTGCTGACACTTCTATAACCTTATTGACAGAAAGGATTTGAGTTTTTAGAAACGGGTCTACACCATGCATAATCGGGACTAAAAGTGTTTTTCTTCTTTTTTACGGTTATATAACAGATTCGTTTTTTTCTTTTTTAGTAAACGTTAGTTGTGAGTGCGACAGTGTTACGTCTTTTCTTGTCCTTGTGTTTTTTTCGGCGCCTGTCTACGAACTAGGTCGAATCTTCAAGATATGGAGTGTCCACGGTAGATAAGGAGCCGAACGTGGTCGTGTCGACTCACTCCCACTCTCCGACGACGACACACTTTTTCGACAGCGCTCGGTCAACGTTTCCACTCATTCTGACGCCCGCGGCGCTCTCTATCTCTTACAAACTACCAATGAGTTTCTATTGAGTTTCTAATGTATTCTATAAATATATTAGAAACTCAATAGAGACTCACTGATCATTTTGTATGAGTTAACCGCTTTCACCTCGAGAAAAGGCGAAGTTTTGCACACTGTTCATACACGGAAGAGTAGTTCTTAGGAGATTCGGTTGTCGGAGGACAACGCGATGCTTTGAGGTTTTTAAAGGTGTACGTCTTGATAAGATGACATGAATCTAATCTAAAATTCCCCTACATATAATAACTGTCCACATGAAGAAGGAGGTCAGCAATGCTCCGTATGAACCCGGACTTGTTTACTGCGCGTGAGGTAAAAACGGGGATAGTTATCTTCGTTTACCCCCTTCTGGCTGTTTGATTTATTTTGTGCACAAGTTTGCCCCAATAAACGTTTATTTAAGTTCCTTATTCATCGTCCTCTTCGCCCTCATCGTGTACGCACTGATATAAAAATGAAAATAACTTTACCTAAATAAAATATACTTAATGCGAATGAAATAAATTTTATTTAAATCACACATACTAGTTTATTTGATATATATATATATATATATGGTGAACCATGTCACCAGGTTCGATCCAAAAAGGACCGTAAAAATCGACGCCTGCACGTAGCAATCTAAACTTTTCGTCAGAAGTGTATTTCCCAGGTGGGTATCTTCTTGTAAAATTACAAAGCGTAGCTCTCCTCTCTCTGTAAAAATAGGGCCAAGAAACTTGCCAGGGTCTACGGCGGGCGGTGACGCCAGACGGCTTAAGTACAGTAGGAGGGTGTGTTTGGCGTTCGTATTGATAGATGGCGTCGGGAGTAGCGTCCGAAGGTGCAGCCGACCAGCGAAAGGAAGCATACGACACGCAGACGAAATCCGTTGGCAGCAAAAACGCCGTCGTTAGGCAAACGTGTATTTTTTTAGGTTTTGCTTTTACTGTTTGCATTTAGTTTTTTAACCACAGGAACTTTTCAAAAAGATTATGTTCGTTTTAATAATGCACGGTGTTCGCGAGCCGTCGCGATAAGGAGGTAGCGCCACCTATCAAATACGAAAGCCAAGCACACCCCGCTACTGGACCTGGTCGTCTCCGTCACCGCCCGCCGTAGACCATGCCACGTTTCTTGACCCTATTTTTTACAGAAAAAGAGCTAGGCTTTGTAATTCTACAAAAAAAAACGACCTGTGAAATACACATTTGAAGAAAAGTTTAGATTGCTACGTGCAGGTGTTGATTTTTGCGGTCCATTTTACAACGAGCCTCGTGACGTGGGTCACCCTGTAATTAAAGTACTTTTACAGTGACAGTTCAGTAGTCGGTGACAGTTCAAATGTTCAGGGAAGCTTCTCCCACCCCTTTTCATTTTAGTTCCATAAAGAATTGACTGGTCTTCATTTGCGGCTCCCGACTCTGGCCTTTATTACTCGCCCTCTGTACAGATCATGGTGGCAGTGGGAGTCTTGAACGACCCTCTAACGTCTTCGAGGACCTGAGAGGCTACTAGATAACCTTCGATTCGACCAGACAACTAAAGAAGAAACGAAGTAACAACAGGCCTACATTATGTCCAGCAACGTCGATGTTTCCGGCCCCTCAAACACCTAGGCAAGCACAGGGCCATCCCTTTCAAATCTGCCGTGGTCGAGTTAAGGGAGAAGTTGGATTTCCAGAATTCCAACGACTGGAAGAGGTGGATCACCCGATGGAAACGCCATCGGATCAACTCACAACTCCATCTCCGGGACGCATCGACCAGGGTGAAAACTTTCCTCTACGCGATAAGTAGAGAGGCAGAGGATGCTAACACTCCACTCAACCTCACAGAAGATGACCTTAACTAGTACGACGTAGCCAACGCGAAGTTCGATGGGCACTCCATTCCGCGGGTGAACATTGTCTTCGGACAAGCCAACTTCAACTCGAGAAAACAAGAACTCGACGAGCCAGTAGGTGTCTTCATCCCGGCCCTTCACACGTCAGGCGATACATGCGGCCACGGTCATCATCGGGACCAGCTTATCCAAGATCGCATCGTAGTATGTTTCTTGGATACGGAGCTCAGCGAGAAACTCCCGCTAGATGCACAACTCACAATGCAGAAAGCGACTACAGCAGCCCGAATGTCTGGCGGTCAAGTGCCAGCAGAGAGCTACGCAGCGCAAATTCCGGAGGAAACGTCCTCGAAGAACTCAGAAGACAACCGAAAGTCAAAAAACGTGAACAAAGACTTTCGGCGGCAGAGTACGCGGCAAAACGAAGCTTGTCCCCAAGACTCAACGTCGACATGCCGATCGTGCGGTAGTCAACAGAAGCACGCGCAGCAGCAACGCGCTGCAGGAGACAAGAAGTGTGACTTCTGCAGGAACCTATGCCACTTCGCGAGTGACTATTTTACAAAGGTTGCGATATAAAATCGGAATTCACAAGACCACGAGCCATGACTAAAAAGTGTTCCTCGACGAACTGGTGCACGCAAATAACGGAGACGCCTGGTACATTGCAGCAAAAATGAACAACCGGGACGTCACGCTCAAGGTGGACACCAGCGCGGACGCAACGGTGTTCCCTCCTGGACTGTGCGACGCGACAACCTTGCAGCACTGGAGCCAACAATAAATTATCTTCTTTAAGCGGGCCACTCTCCATTCAGCACAATCGGGAAGTTAAGCGTGAAGGTAACGTGGAGGGACGCACAGCAAGAAAGATCATATATATGGCAGGTCGACTAGTACATCCTTTGATGGGTCAACCGGCAATTCAAGCGCTGTACATGCTACCAAGCATAAACGAAGTGAACGCGGAACAAAAGACCGGGTGCTATAAAATGCGAACAAAGTACCATCACTCTTTTGAGGATCAGAGTGCTGCGGACACTAGTGGGACATTCTTTTCAGGAACACGATATTCTTGCTGTGGGTCTCGCATAATTTACTGTGGATCTCTCTGTGGAGATCACGTCATTTACAAGAATGGGTCGAGACGAGTGATGATACGATGAGGAGGCGACAGCGAAAATTTCCTGAGGTGGTTCTTGTGATAAATGTTTCGATGAAGAAAGTGTCCACGTTAGCTGACTGGCGCAACCTTGATATGTTAGCTTATGAAGAGTAGTCCGAAAAAAGGAAACGAAGTGATCTTGATATTCTCGTAGTGCACGTTTATCTTGTAGGACAGGAGTATGGCAGTTAATGAACAATGCGTGCTTTCATTTTCCCAAAACACCCTTTAATGCCTTTCTAACGAACTTAGAACGATTACTCCTCAATAATGCATGTTATGTATTAGAGGGATTTAGAGGTAAAGGTAATTTTTCAATGTTTCAGGTGGTGATCGAGAGACAGAGTCTTCCAGAGACCTCATTTATTCCTTCTCATAAAGTGCGTGATTTATTCGGATCTCATCACTTCAGAAACTGTTTCCAGAAGCCGCAGTTTTTGTCGCCGATGTCGTACTGCGTAGAGTAATTTCCGGGTTGAAGCCACAAGACCGCAGGACTCCAGGGAGTGTATTGTGTCCAGTTGACGCCATCAAGCTTCGGTGTCCTGCGGAGGAAACAATAATCAGTTATTCCCAGGGGGCCTACAAAACATTATGTTCACAAAATTTCTGACTTCTGCGGGTTTGGTCTTACCGTTTTATCAAAATTCACGGACCAACTTCCAAAGAGGCGAGATGTGTATGGAGCGCATTTTATAAGTAAAAACAATGGTATATCTGGCGTTCGAGAGAGTGATGGCCAGCCATTGGATCACCATACCTGGCCAGTCTGGTCTTTGACACATTTTGCTGAATAACAGTTGTTTCAAATAGCAGGCCAACCTATGCGTCCTTTAAATGAGATTAAATTTATGGTAGTCTTTTGACAGCATGCTGCATAAGCATGCGCCCACAACGTTTGTAAGAAGACGCGTAACAAGCTACGATCTCTAGCTTGGCACTGGGCACTAATCTTGATTGTGACAATCCAAATGCGCTGTTACACAATGAGGCTTCGCACCTAGATGGGCCTCTCTCCAGTTGACCGTACCCATATTACTACTTTACGTACGCGCAGTTCGCAGTCACATTATATACTTCAATCTCTCGCCGGCTGAATGTAGGGGCTACAGGACTGCTGTCACGCGGAGAAGCATGACTGGCGCTTTTCACCTGGTTGCTCTTGGCGGCTACGTACCTACAAGACCTGGTTTTGTCCCGTGTGCTACAGCAATGTCTTGTCTGTGTATGTCAATATGGTAGCGTCGCAAGACCACACGACAACCAATCGGAACAAAGACAAAAAGAAATCATCAACCGCAACATCACTCTCTAACCTTCGCCCAGCAGTCTCCACTTGAACCATACACATTACCATTATATCATCGTTAAACTCGTCGCCGCAGTCCTTGCTACGGAGATTTGCCTTTCTGCGGAGCCGAGGCTTTCTTCAGCTAAAATAAATACCAATATTTATATTGCCGCCCGCAGAGCCGAGAAAGCAACGCTCGGTCACGGTCTTCTAGAAGATTCCCATTCATTCTCGCACTAGTTGTAACTTTCCCTTTGCTTTGTTGTTCTCGAAAGTGCCAGTTCATCCTCGCCCCGAGCGCGCGACGCCCGAGCCTCCTTTGCCGAACTTTCGAGATAGCGACGCACTGTAGATAAGCAGCTACCCGCGACCTTGTCGAGTCAGAGTCCCGCTCCTGCTCTGTTGTCGCCGCCGAATCGCCGCCTGCTTTTCTGCTGCCTCGACGCTCTTTCGTTCTTTATTATTTTTGGTTGGCACAAGTTCGCCTATTAAACCGTTATTTTTGAGTTCACTGCTCGTCTTCGTGTCACCTCCGTTCGTGACATTTCTGGTGGAGGTGCGGGGTAGAAGAAGGCCACGACGATGACCGCTCCACCCGTCGTTTACCTGCCCGTCGCCCCTCGGACTCCGACGCCTTTCCACGGGGAGATCCACGAGGACGTCGAGGACTGGATCCAACATTACGAGCGCGTGGCACGCCATAACGGATGGACCGCCGAGCAGTACCTGCAGAACCTCTACTTTTCGTTGGAGGGTACTGCGAGGCACTGGTTCGAGAACCACGAGGCTGCGCTCACGTCGTGGGACGCCTGCGTCACCGAGCTGAAGCGGGCGTTCATGAATCAGCATCGCAGGCAGCGGGCCGAAGACCTTCTCCAGGCGAGGACTCAAGGCCCCAACGAAACAGTCACCAGTTTCGTTGAAGACATCCTCCGCCTGAGCAGCCGCGCCGACCCGCAAGCTACCGACGAGAAGAAATTACGCTTCCTTATGAGAGGCGTGAAAAGCGAAATCTTCGGCGGACTTATTCGCAACCCCCGACGACCGTCGAAGAATTTGTTGCCGAAGCGACAAACATCGAGCGGGCGTTAATGGCCCGAGCGCGCCACTACCATCGGCTCAACGACGTTTCGACTTTGGCATCGGCAAGCTCCGAGTTCAGCACCAGCACCGACGAGCTTCGCGAGATGATCCGTCAAGTCGTTCGCGAGGAACTCAAGAGACTGCTGCCTGCTGCCGACCCCCGGCGTCGCTGTCCATCGCCGAAGTTGTGAGAGAAGAGGTTGAGAGAGCCATCGAACCACGGGCTCCTGTCAACCCTGCTCCGCTGGAGGAACCGACGCTGACCTACGCCGCCATGGCCAGACGACCGCCGCAAGCTCCCCGCCAGGCTACGGCGCCGCCACGACGTGAACCTCCAGCGCCGCAGTACTTCCAACGACGCGAAGAACGGCAGCACGTCCGCCCGGAGAGACCCTCGCCGAGACCCTCGCCGCGAAAAACCGACGTGTGGCGAACGGCCGACCGACGCCCGCTTTGTTTCCACTGCGGGGAAGCTGACCATGTCTACCGCCGTTGCCCGTACCGACAGCTGGGGCTACGCGGTTTCCACCCCGACGACCCGCGACCACGCTACGGCGAGCGACCCCGGGACATCGACGAATACCTCCGCCGGTCGCCATCCCCGGGACCGTCTCCCCGCCGCGGTTTCCGATCGCCGTCACCACAACGCCCTGCATCGCCTCATCGTAGGTCCCGCCGAGAAAGCCTGTCCCCCCTGCCTCGCCGGGAAAACTGAGTGCGGCAATACCGGGAGGTGGTATTGCCGATGACGAACGACGCCAATATCCTCCACAAACGCCGGAGGGCTCCCACACCAGCGACGAGACGCATAGGAACGACGGTTCTGCGACGGTGTCGAATAACCTCGACGTTACCATCGACGGCCACGACGCGAAGGCACTCGTCGACACCGGAGCAGACTATTCCGTTTTAAGTGGGAAGCTCTCTCGCCGCCTTCGGAAAGTGATGACGCCGTGGGATGGCCCGAAAATACGAACCGCCGGCGGACATCTCATCACACCAGTGGGAAGGTGTACTGCGCGCGTGGACATCCACGGAGAAACCTGCCCCGTGAAATTCGTCGTCCTCAAGGACTGTTCGAGAGACGTCATCCTTGGCATGGACTTCCTCTGTGAGTACGGTGCCGTGATCGACCTTGGAGCAAACAGGTTGACGCTGCGAAAGCCCGTTCTACCTCCGGAGGGATCCAAAACGACGCCTGCCGCGGAGGGATACAAAACGACGTTAGCCGCCGTCCGAGTCATTGCGGACCACGTGAACCTGCCGCCACGGTCGAGTGTTCTGGTGCCCGTCGTGACCGATGCAGTTGCCCGCGGGAAAGTCCTTCTGGAGGGCAGCGTCCAACTGCTTCTCGGAAGAGGAATAGGCGTCGCAAGGGGCGTAACGGAGCTGCAGGATGGACGTACTGTGGTCCTCGTGACGAACTTTCGACCGGAGGCGCAGCACCTCACGAAAGGTGCCGCTGTAGGACACGTAGAGGTAAAGCCCCCTATTCTCTGGGGAAAAGTGGCGCCATTCTTTGAACCAGCCGCCGCGCACACTCATTGGCCAGCCGTCACGTGACATCTGGCTGGTTCGATGGACTTCCGGCCGTCATGAATTTCCCAAGATGTTGCTACGCCACCACAAGTCGAGACGCTTGGGAAATTCCAGAGGGCTCCTCCGTCGCAAACCGGAAGAGGTGGGGTAAATTCAGGTTTTTAGAGGAGAAGGAAAGAGAAACAATGACGTGTTGGGCTAGTTGGTTTGAGGTGAACCTCTTGGGAAGAAACAGCGAATTTGACAAGAGAACACGACAGGATGGCGCTGAATCATATTAAATCTGGAAGGAGGAAAACAAGAAGCATCTTAATCAGATAAAAATTATACACATCAATTACACAAATGTGCATTGCCGATCGCTTACACCATGTAGTAATATTCAATCAGTGTTTATTGACAATTCGTGTCATGGTCGATCGTAGGCAAATTCGAACTTTGTCAGATGAAGACGACGGTCAAGCTGAGAGCTCCTCCAAGTTCCGAGATGCGTTTCTGATGACTTCGTCACCCCAGTTCATCCAAAATAGCACTCGACTAAAATTAGGTTCGCACTTGCAGTCCCTGTATTCGCCGACTGGGAATTTAGGCAGACGCGCCCCTAAGCCCATCATTATGCAGCGGCCCGTCTGTCCGTCCTACACAGACAGCAACGATCACACCTGACACAACGGCACTGCGTAGCGCAGGATTACGCGACCGGTGCTTCGGGGTCATATCTACCTTAAAGATTATTTGTGGGCAGAGAACAGCCACCGGGACACATAGAGGGCCTCCGACGTTTTAGGTTATGGAAACGAAGATAGAACGACCACCAATTTTTTTGCCGAATTCAGTCTTCTTCTCCTCCTTTTACCTCTCAACAGGGCTAGCCACTTCCGTCAGGCTGTTGAAATCCTGACAGCTTTATTCCAGCCATTTCTTCATCAGTGGGACGCAATTTTTTAGGTGGACTCCGAGACAAGATACCGCTATACTCCTCTTTACCAAATTTAGAGTGGCACATCTATACCCAGAATGCAGGTCTTTTTGTGTGCGTGGAATGATCATCATCGGTCACGTGTTCAAAGTGCAATGAAAATAAGGAATTGAAGAACCCTTCGTTAATTTTCAAACGTGAATCGCCACAGTTCTCAAAAATATAAGATTAGTCTGCGTATCAACCCCATATCAGCGCTGATGGGGTTGATACGCAGGCTAATGCACTTTCTATTTTTGAGAACTGTGGCGGAGGGCTCAGGTTCACGTTTGAAGAGCCTAACGAAAGGGTTCTTCAATTCCTTGACCTTTCATTGCACTTTGAAGAAACACGTGTGTGTTGGTCGTTTAGTCCACGCACAAAAAAGGCCATTCTGGATTATAGGTCATGCCACTCTAAATTGGTAAAGAGGAGTATAGCGGTCTCTTGTCTCGGGTCCGCCCTAAAAAAGTCATGCGTCCACTTGATGAAGGAAAGCTTCAACGGACAGGTGAGCAGATTAAAACTGTCAGGATTTCCAACAGCCCTTTTGACAGAGGTGGCTAGCTCCCTGTTGAAGAAGGCTAAAGGGAGGGAGAAGAAGACTGAATTCGACAAAAAAGAATGGTGGTCGTTCCCTATCTTCATCAGGTTTCCCATAACCTAAAACAAGTCGGAGGCCGCTATGGTGTCCCGGTTGTGTTCTCTGCCCCACAAAAAATGGGTCAGATATGTGCTAAGGTGGGTGCTGTTGCCGAAAACCGGTCAAAAAACAAATGCACCAAAAAACACGCAGTGCCGTTTGTGGCCTGTGTGTCAGGTGTGATCTATAAGATCCCCTTGTCTTGTGGCAAGGTTTACGTTGGACAGACGGGCCGCTGCCTTAATGATAGACTTAGGGAGCACGCGTATTCACTCAGGGCTACAGTCGGCGGGCTGCTACCCGTACACTGTAGGGACTGCAAGTGCGAGCCTAATTTTAGTCAAGTCACTGTTTTGGATAGGCATAGAGACAGGGTGACAAGGGAAATCATCGAAGCCTTTTTTATCTCAGAACTTGGAGGGAGATGCGTCAGCGAACCGTCAGTGGCGTTATCTGACAAAGAGTTCGGGTACCTGCGATCGACCATGACGGGCATTGTGTAAACACTGATTGGGCCTATTGCTACATATTATGCTGATCGGTTGGCACGTTTGTGTGTGTCTGTATAATTTTTATCTGATTAAGATGCTTCTTGTTTTCCTCCTTCCGAATTTGTGTAATAAACAACAGTTGTTAGTTCAGCGCCGTCCTGTCGTGTTTGTTCCTTTACTCTTGTCCAAGTTTCTTTGCCGCTGTTTCTTCCCAAGATGTTCAAGGAAAGAGAATGCGCCACTTTTCCCAGATACAGGGACTTTACGTAGAGGAACTCCAGGCCGACGCCGAAATCGCCGCGATCTCCGACGAACCCTCGCCGTATCAGCCGCACAGTACACTGCGCCGCCGCAGCTCGACGTTAACCCCAAGCTCAGCGCCACGGAACGACGACAGCTCGGAGACCTCCTCGCCGAGTTCGGTGACTGCTTTGCGACGACGTCGAGGGTGCGCCAGACAACAGTTGCTAAACACCGCATCATCACCAACGAGGACGCGCTCCCTGTGCATCGGCCGCCGTACCGGGTCTCCCCAAAGGAACGAGAGGCCATTCAGGAACAGGTGCAAGCGATGCTGAACGACGACATTATTCAGCCTTCGAGCAGCCCGTGGGCCGCTCCAGTTGTACTGGTGAAAAAGAAGGACGGAACGCTTCGATTCTGCGTTGACTACCGGCGGCTCAACGCGGTTGACGCGGTCACGAAGAAAGACGTGTATCCGCTTTCCCGCATCGACGACACGCTGGACCGGCTGCGCCACTCCCGATACTTTTCGTCGATGGACCTTAAGAGTGGCTACTGGCAGATCGAAGTCGACGAACGGGACCGAGAAAAGACTGCCTTCGTCACGCCCGACGGACTGTATGAGTTCAAGGTGATGCCCTTCGGACTGTGCACGGCGCCGGCAACGTTCCAACGTGTCATGGACACCGTCCTGGCAGGCCTCAAGTGGCAGAGTTGTCTCGTTTACCTCGACGACGTCGTGGTATTCTCGGCCAACTTCGACGAGCATTTGCGACGCCTTCGAGCTGTTCTTGAGGCTATCAGGACCGCAGGACTCACCCTGAAGCCGACGAAGTGCCGGTTTGCCTACGGCGAACTGAAGTTCCTGGGCCAAGTTGTGAGCAACGAAGGTGTAAGTCCTGACCCTGAGAAAACTCGCGCCGTAGCTGCCTTTCCGCCGCCCACCGACAAAAAGGCCGTCCGAAGATTCCCTTGGACTTTGCGCATACTACCGGCGATTCGTTCAGGATTTCGCCAAGCTTTCTGCGCCGCTCACGCACCTTACCAAAGACGCCGTGAACTTCGAATGGGGTGGAGAACAACAGGCATTCGACGAACTGAAGCGGCGGCTCCAGTCACC
>JAZHYW010052654.1:0-18076 GCA_037355805.1 Ixodes ricinus
CATCCACACCATGTTGACGCGCCGGCCCCAGACAGCAGTGGTATTGTCCAGTACCAACGCAGCCGCAATACCACCACCTTCAACCCGTCAACCTTCCGCAGACATAAGCCAGCAAGGGGAAGAGCACCGCCCGTTTGCCAGGCCAGTAACGAGGCACCAGATACAGCAAGGGTTCTCCGGCCCAGGATTTGGGTGACATTAAATGGCCCACGGTCCAGCAATTGCTGCGTTCTTCTCAGGTATCCTTGTTGGGTGCTGTATTTCAGGGGGAATCCCGGTGGCCGAGTGGGCCTAAAGCGCACACCCAGCTCGACATGCGCGATGGAGCGCTCGCTGCGGAACTCAGGGATCCTGGGTTTGAGCCTCCCACTCCCTGGGCCCGTTTCGATCTGGATGAGCATCGTACCGGCGTGCGGTCGTGTATCAGTACTGCGTGGTGCACCGTTAAAGACCCCAGGCTAGCGGTTTGTACCACACTGGCTAAATTATGCTCATCTACAGCGAGTGACTCGTCGCAACTTTAAGCGGCTGACCAACTGCACGCTGTATAAATATCCCCAAAAAACCCCAATTTTTTTTTGCTGTATTTCACGTATGCATACAAAAGATGCTAATATCGAAGCTAAATATTTGGGCTAATTAATTATTGGACTAGTGTTATTGGACTAATTGTATTCACAAACCAATCCGACCTTGAACCTAAACTTTTAATTTTTTTTTATACGTGGCGCTAACTTTTTCTTCCCATATTTTTATGGCGTCAGGAACGAAGACGAAGCAGCATAGGAAGAGTGCTCCTTCAAACGACGAGAATAATAATTATTGAAAACTGCCGGACCTCCGCCGGAAAATCTGAGGCATTCTGACGCCAAGACTCCCTCCCTCATTCGTTCCAACGCGTTGTTTGTTATTGAATTAACAAATCAGCTCTAAATAAGGGTCGTGGCATTCTCTAGGGTAAAGAATCAAAAAAGAAAAAAACAAGTAACATTACGATCAACACCTCTCATCAAAGAACGCGTCGCCCGAGAGCGACTCCCCTCTTTTTTTAATTCTCTTTGTTACTTTATTTTGTTGTTGGGTCCGACTGTTCTCTTCTAACGATGCCGACCGTGCAACCGTTCTGGTCATACGATTGGCGTTTGTTTTGTCACGCGATGGTGTGGTCCTACCGATCAACCAATGAGTTTGTTAGAATTGTGTCACAAGGCATAAAATGGCATGGGCCAGCTCCTGGGTTCTCGTGCGTGCCCAGAGTGCGAAGGTGCGATGACGCTGCAAGTCCGCGCAAGATCTGCGGACTGCTCTTCGTGGAGATGCGGCGTGTGGATGACTCGTGAGGTGCCCAGGAGGAAGCCGGTCAAGGTTCAGTGCCGGGGCGAGGTCTTGGCACAAAGCGGTTCTCCTTTTTTGAGGGATCGCACGCTGACGCTTCCCCAACTCATGAAAATCATCTGCCTCTGGTGCCAGAACCTACCGTGCGCCGTCATTCTGCGGGAGACTGATGTCGCAAGTAAGACAATAACTGATTGGACGAGGCTTTGTCAAGAGTTTGTGGTAAATGCCCTCTTTACGCATTCAGAAATGATTGGCGGCGAAGGCGTGACTGTAGAACTAGACGAGAGTATGTTCGGTCGGCGAGTACAATCGCGGGTATTTAAGGCCTGGCAAGTGGGTTTTCGGCGGTGTGGAGCGTGGCAGCGAGTGCTGCTTTCTTGTTCCCGTGGAGACCCGTGACGCTAAAACCCTGCTGGGCTAATAGCGAAGTGGGTCCGCCCGGGAACAAGAATAATCACTGATTGTTGGAGCTGGCTATCGCAAGCTTGCAGACGATGTTCGCTTCCGCACCTCACCGTTAACCCCAAGCTGCGCTTGTGGGCCCGAACACTCGTGCGCACACTAATACGGTGGAGGGCACCTGGGCCCACGTCAACTTTCTTCCACCTGGACGGTGCGAAGCCACCATTTCACTGGTCACCTTGCCAAAGTTCATGTTTTGGAGGAGAGGAAGGCGCGCAGGAACACTGTTGGATTCCAGTCGTTCGTCGCCGCTGCTGCCAAAATCTACAGCCCCGACGCAGACAGGGACCTTCCCTATAGTGCGGAGGACGAGGATTCTGACGGCCCCGGTGACGTCGAGTGACTCCGCTGCGCTGAGCCCGTCGCCCGCCTGCGTGCATAAAGACGACTTATGCGCCAGCCGCTTGTTAAGTGGTCGTTACGTCAAGTTATAGGTTCTGGTAGCGGTCTAAACGGCCCTTTTCAGGGCCCCCACATTTTGCAAACTGAGCTGTGTTCTGTACGCGGCACCCCGTGTCTCTGTAAACAGTTCGCAGGAAAGACCCAGCAAAGGTATGTTTTTTCCGCAACTTGGATATCACGTGTTATGATTCAAATAAAAATTGTTCATGCTTATTTCGCGGCTTTGATCTCAATAAATGCCGCCATTGGAGCTGTCCCGCGGTACTGTTGCTCGCCTATTCGCCGTCGGCGTGCCTCAGCTTCGTCGTCTTTGCTAGCGGCGCACTGGCGAAAGCGCCCTTTGATCCAAATAAATGCCGAGGTTGCAGTCGTCCCGCGGTGTTGTTGCTTGCTCGACCGCCGTCGGCGTGTCTCAGCTTCGCCGTCTTTGCTTGCGGCGCAGCGGCAGGGGGCGGTTGATCTGGCACTACCGCGTTCGGCTTTGGCTAGCAGACGGCGTTCGTAAAATGGCGTCGGCTGTTGCTGGCTTCACGCGGCGGAACCGTGCGTGCTTCCATTCATTTGGCGTTAGTTGCCATGGTGACGGCGAGGAAAGCAGACGGACTATATGTTGCGGAAGAACTGCTGCGGCGCAGCGATACCAGGTGCGTTCTAAGGACCTTCCCGCATGCTTTTCAATGGGCGGAAAGCGAACAAAAGAGTTCAAAATATGGACTTAACGTAGAAGGCTGCATTTCTCCAGCGCCTCATAATTTGACGAGCCTTGCACGAAAAGCATGTTTTTAGACCGGAGTTTGGACATAGTTTTTTTTACAAAGCATGGGTCTAAAGTAACAATGTGCCAATTTTTCATCTAACCCTAAATGGGGCAGTCACGTTGGCTTTATTTCCTATCGCGCCTTCAGAAAATCCGAATATGTCAAACGTAGGTTGAAAACCTCTTCAAAAGAAACCAAAGTAACCGCTTTCAAAAATATTGATAAGCAGATTTTTGTGTATGGTTCTGTAGTTTCGTACGTTACACTAAGAAAGGACAGTAATGTTATCGAATCTACTCAAGCCAAGCCGGTACAGATTATTTGTAATATATATGATCGACACATTTCACCCTCTACAATGCGAGGCCTTAGCACAACGGTCTTCAATCTAGGCGAATTATCGAGCGCTTTAAAATGCTACATAAAATTGTTAATTAAAATAGTGGAATTGAGAGCATGAAATACATTTCTTTTTCATACATGACACTCGCTAGGCTATCCCATCCCTAAAACAGTGTACCTTCTAATTGTCATATTACGAGGGGCGTTCATAAAGTTCGTATTACCGGCACAAAACAGTTAAAGGAAACGGAACAAAGCGAGGCATCAACATGAGCGCGCGTCCCTCTGGTTACGACATAGTATAAACATGGCTATGCATTAGTAGCTCGGGACGCCCGTAGGGAAGTAACAAAAATGGCACCACCCGTCGGTGCCATGCACATGCAGTGATCCGTTTTTTTGTTTTTTTCATTTGAACAGAAGCAATGCCAGGGATATTCTATTTTCCAACTGAAAGCGCTGTTCGGGGACACACGTCGCAGTTTACGTCAGCTCTTGATTAAATGGCACGAGGCGCTTCTAGTGTGGTGAAATAAGAGGAAAGCAATTTAAAGGATTGGCGACCAAGTGATTGCTGAAGTTGAACGATTTCTGAACACTCCAAGACGAGGAGTTCTATAATAACGGACTCCGGCCATGTGGTGCATCGCTAGAAAAAGTGGGTAACTTTTGATGGCGAACATGTGGAGAAGGTCTCAACTCGCTACTCGGAGTTTAACTGCTGAATCTCTATTACCTTCGTGACAACAATACGAACTTTAGTGAACGCCCCTCTGTAGTTGTTTTAAAACTTCTATCGTTTCCGCGCACGGTTGAGTTGTGAAACAGTATTAATAGATCGACCGTATGGTTTCGTGCGACGACTTGCTTTTAGAAATTGTGAAACTTGAGTTTTGATTGATGTGTGACAGGGGAATAATTATTTCGTATATGTTATTGGTTATTGGCTGCACTACAGTTCTAGAGAGTTTCACCTACTGTATTCTACTCCTGCAGTTACCTCAATTGGGGTTGCAGTATGTTCAAATAAAGAAAACAAGACAAAGAAATCACGCAGTTGTTTTCGCGAGCGCCATATGGAGATTATAATGCAATTAAATGCAAAGGTCCAAGCGAGCTGGACAAGAATGACGAAAAAAATCCCTGGAGAAGGGGAGGAAGAGGGGCAAAGGACAAACACCAATCTCCAAACACAGCTAGGTGACCGATGCGCGACGCCTGATTACGTCAGTTGGATTCTTCTTCCGGCAGCGATAGCAGACGGACGTCGAGTCATGCGCTCCGCAGGGGCGGTTACATCGGCCGTTTCTGGCCGTGGTACTTCTGCTGCAGATAACGCGAAGGAAACTGTAAAAGATTATCAGGTTATGCTGCCATCCCTGCCCGCTGGATACATCGCGACGAATGCGGTGTTTTTACACTGCGACGTGAAGAAACGCCCCTACCGCATACAGGACTTCCGACACGAGCTGGAAAAACTGGACATCATGAAAGACTTGGCATCAGCAGGTGCGTACCAGATGAACCATGTGTGGATGTTGAGACTGCATTCCTTAGCTGCAAAGCAAAAGCTGGTGAACGCGAAAGAACTCGTGGTGAAGGGAGGGCGGTGCCTTGTGCTAGACCCGGCGAGCAATGAAGTCAAGCTAAAACTTCACTGGGTGCCATATGATGTACCAAACTTCAAAGTGCAAAAGGAGCTGGAAAAGTTCGGCAAGGTGTCCAGTATAACCAGGGAGCGCTTCAGAGAACAAGGCTTTGAAAATGTCGAGTCAAACACGCGTCTCGTGCAAATGACTCTCCATGAAGGTGTGACGGTTGACAAAATTCCCCACGAAGTGCGAATGGAGGGATGCAGAGTCCTGGTCCTGGTGCCGGGGAGAGCTCCACTGTGCCTGCGCTGCAGACGAACCGGGCACATCCGGCGAGAATGTCGCGTTCCCCGATGCACCGACTGCAACCGTTTCGGACATGCGACGGAGGAATGCGTGACCACGTATGCTTCCATCGCTCGGGACCGCAAGGAGCAGGATGAGTCGGAGATGTTCATGGACGCAACTGAGGCAGAGGAAGCTGTAGAAACCGCTGCACCGGAGGCGCCAGACGACACACCAAAAAGGCCGGACACTGGAGCGGGGAACGACGATGGAGCAGAGCCGTCTCACGACGGAACCTCCGAGTTCCCAAAGCACCGGAATAAGAACAACGACATCCGTGAACACCCTCACGCAGAAAAGACAGCGCCGAAGGAAACCTCCATCGGTACAGCGGGCGAGGGCGACCAGCGGCAACAGTTCTATCCAAGCACCGGGCAACATGAGCCTATGAACGAGACCAGCCCGACAGGGGAAAGTCAGCTGGACCGACCTCCCGTCCCGGACGCGCCTGGCGAAGAGGAGCAAAGTTCAACGTCGTGGGCAACTCAAGGACCCAAGAAAGCTCGCCTTGTGTTCAAACCTCGGATGCCCCCAGACGATCGCAGTAAGAAAAACTCACAGTGAGTGACGCGAAGCGAATTGCTCATGAGAAAGTGCAACGGTTGTTGACCCTTGTAGAGGGAAACGCTTGCCTATTAGTTTAAATCAAAAGCGTAAGCGTATGTTTGCACCTCTTGAGCCTCTCCGTTTTGCGACTTTAAATGTGCGTGGTCTTAACTCGAAAAAGAAACAGTACCAACTGCAGCGTCTAGTACGGGAGCAAGAGCTAGATATTCTCGCATTGCAGGAAACAAAAATGGAAGATAGCGATCACATTGAACAAGCACTGAAACCTTTCCTTCGCTGCTACGAGGTTTGCGTAAGTCACTCTGTCGGAGCGTCCGCTGGGTGTTTCTTATTTCTTAAAAAGTCCAAACAGCTCATCGCTTCCAGCGTTATCACAGATGATCAAGGCAGACTCATTATTTGTGATTTAAAGTGTCTAAACCAAGGAGTGCGTGTAATATGTTTGTACGCACCTAATAACGTCAGTGAAAGAGTCCTACTTTTTCAGTTTTTGGAGCAGTATCTGCAGTGCGACAAGGTTATTGTGTTTTTGGGGGATTTTAATTGTGTATGTAGCGACGAAGACAGGGTATGTGCCAAGAAATATTTCGATCGGAGTGCTACAGTTTTGAATGACCTGATAAATGAATATAAATTAGAAGACGTAGCCCATCTCGAGAATTCGGGGAAAGAATTTCGTTTTACCCATTTCCAGCAGTCGTCCCACGCGCGTTTGGATAGGATTTATGTTTCGGCTGAGATAAGCAATGTCGTCTCAGACTATCGCGTGAAACCGCTCTTTTTTAGCGATCACTCTCTTGTCACGGTTACGTTGGGGTGCGGAAGGAAGAGGGCATCGAATTTCAAATGGGAACTATGGAAATTAAATGTCAATTTGTTGAATGACGAGACTTTCTGTAAAGGAGTAAAAGAAGCTTTTGAGGCGGTGCTCGCAGATAATACCATGAGTTGCATGGAAATGTGGGAATACTTTAAGCAAGAAGTTAAATCACGGGCTATAGAAAGGTCGTCTGTTTTAAAGTTCCACGCCAAAAATGAGGAAAGGATGATGAGCAAATATTTGTTTAACCTACTGCAGGACGAACAAAAACATCCCGGTTTGCATTACTCGGCGATTAAAGAAGCACAAGCAAGGCTTGACGCCTTTCACCAAGAACGCTATCGCGGTGCGATAATCCGAGCAAGAGCACACGCACATTTCTTTTGGTGGAACAGCCCACAAGCCGCGCCTTGGCGGTTGGAAGCAAGTACCATAGAGGTACTGCGGTCAGAACGTAAAGAGTGGCCTCCCGGACCCTATCGCGGCCCAGGAAGTAGGTTTCACGGCTTTGCCGCCAGCTGGCGTCATGGTGCCTAATTATTCATACATTTGTTATATTTGCACCGTTCATAAATTGTTCTATCTTAATTTAGAAGCTTTTAAAATTATTAGTAGCCTCGAAGGTCAGAGAAAAAATATTCTAATGATTCCGACTTGCCGCTCGGGCAAAACGCCGCCATAACTGCTGTTGGGCTCGGCGGCTCGGGCGGTCTGCCTGCTGTTCCTGTCGTCAGGTGGATTTCTTGGTGTTCACTTCGGGGAAAAAGGTGAGGCCATTTCACAAACACTATTACGCAACCACACGAGTGTTTCACGGGTCTGTTGGGCGTCAGCGTCTTTCCCGGGCTCGCCGCTTTTCTCTGTTCCATCAGGGCCGGCTTGCTATACTTCGTTTCAGCTGGGGTCCAGGCGCGGGCGATGCTACAAGCGCAGGCTCCGGGCTTTCTGCGTCCCTGCCAAAGCACGCGCGCTCGTGCAGTGCAAGCACTGTTCGGGGCCACATGCTGGTCTTGCTTGCTCAGCATTGGCTGCGTCTGGACTTAAGCTGAAACGAAGTGCTCAGTTCAGCGTCTCGGCTGAGACTGGGTGAAAAGCACTGCCAGAGGCTGGGGCGCGCGAGCATCGCGAGACGCAGCTTGAGTCCGCTCAGCTCGTGCGCTAGCTTTGGCTTGATGCTTTTCTTTCACCCAGTCTACCAGTTAAGACACTGGTTCACAACGAAGCCGGTCAGGTTTCATAGCGTGAAATGCAGCAGGTGCAAGCGTCTGACGCTGCAAATCCGTGCGTGTTGTCTTCGGCGAACGCTGATTCCAGCTTTCACTTCTCAAACGCGCGTGCATTACATGCTCATTTAAAGCGTCGAGCTCTCTCTCGTGGTTGTTTCTTTCACCGGCACTTACGGTGAAATGGAGCCGTGCCACCACAGTGTCTGCGGGGGCCGAGAGTCGGTGACGCCAAGTAGAGGTCCTGAGACGCTTCGCTCAATGTGGTGTGGTGGTGTGGTTTTCATCCTACTCGCACGGGTTTTTCGTTCTTTGCGTGAGTTTTGTCCTTATTAATGTTGAAAGTACACGCCGCAGCACCGGTAGCACCCCAATCCCGGTCGAGAACAGCCAGCCGCGAGAAATGAAATCACAGGTGAGCAAGGCATCCGATCATCTGCGTAGTTCGGTGCGCCCTGCGCGCTGGAGTATGCTGGAGTATCATAGTGAACCATAGTATCATGAGGCGCCGAAGCATTGGTTTCGCGTCGTTGGAGTTGGTGTATACTGACATGTAATTCATCTTTTTATTTAAGAGCGCTGTTAGTGCACCGTTGTTTACCCTCGTGATTTATACAGTACGAACTTGACCTTGTGTTTTGTATATTAGTACAGTTTGTTGTTGTCATGACCAGCTCCTTTTCCGCGGGCATATCGGAATTCCACGGCGCCAATTCTGTAAAATTTTCTTCTGCAGCGCACGCCGTCGGAAATGCCCAGCCACGGTATCTACTGCTGCGTAGCGTGGTGCGGTAACAACGGAAGAACGTGCAAGAAACCGGGAACAAAGTTGCATAGTCCTGTCCATTGGTCACGCAACGCTTCGGTGTCGTTGGGCCTTTCCTGGTCTTGTTTACGATTGCTGCTTTAGGTTGATGTGCAGCTTGCACATAGGCAAGAAGGAGTCATATTGTTTGGACAGAAGAGCCGCGGAGCTGGTCATGTTTTGAATTGCAATTTTTTATGTTGTGGGGACAATCTGCAGGTGTGGAGATATACCAAGGATTTGTTTTTGCAAAGATTGTTCCTTATGATAGATGCGACGGAATTTGTGGATAACAAATTTTTTAAATAATGATTTGTTATGCTAAGAGTCTTTTGTGCCTTAATAATTGATACTATAAGTTTTTGTGCGATAACAAGGCAGGCATTTTACACGGCGAGGCTGCTTAGGAGAATTAGTTTGTGTGGGCACACAAACGAATTTGTGTGGACTCTAGAAAGATAACACCGCCGCCCTGTGTGTGGACTATAGTCCGGAAAATACGTACTTAACAGAGCAATTGCACCTGCACGCCGAGCATTTCCAGGTATAATTTATGACCAGGTTGCAGAGCCAGCAGTCGGCAGTCTTTACTAGCGACTGCAGAACCTCTTGATGTGTTTTTTCCTGAGTGTGTTCGTGTTGAATGTTTCTTTATTGGTATGGATCTTCATATTGGGTCACCCGGCTTTGGTGTCAGTTGTAGACTTTTAGATGTTTCCTCCTGCTTCTGTACAAAAAGGCTGATGAGGTTTTTCTGAAAAATATCATTTGTAACACGACCTGAAACAATTAAGTGCAAAAATAATTTTCACGGTCTTTTGTTTCTGTTTTTTATGTAAAGTAACTACTTTTTGTGATTATCTTCGTGGCCAAAATACAGGCAAATTTTAATATTTTGCCGATTGCTGCCTTCTGTTGGCTGTCGTCCTGCGCCATATTCCTGTTCCGACGCAATAGCTTTATGCTTCCTTATTGGGATTTGTTGCCATGGTTATCTCGGTACCTGTCTGTCCTGCAGTTGCAAATGAATATCGCGCGTGCTTTTGAGTTGTTGGAATACACCACAGCTCAAACGACCAGTAAGTTCTCCGATTGTAGCCGTAACCAGATTCGAAGTCTGGTCGAACTTGGAAGAAAAGCGAGAAGGACTAGCGGACAACGCGGAGTTGGAGAGGTTTGTGAGGTGTCCGATCCTTTTCGTTTTTCTTCACTCGAGTTTCATGTATCTACTTGCCAACCCGCATCGTTCTGTCCGATTATATTACGTTGTTAGTTAGTCACGACGGCCCTGCGGTGAGCGCAAGCTGCCACTGACAATGGTTGGAAGCACTATGCCTGATTATCATTTGACTGACCCTATGTTATTCTGTGACTCTATCCATGTTAAAAAGCGAAACCGAAAGCATCCAAACGGGAAGTCGAGAAAAAATTTCACGGCGGCCGCTAGGGCGCTGGTAGTCGAGCGGGCCGCGGGGTCTATGGGAGTGGCCACTCTTTACGTTTTACTATATTACTCCTATGCAAGTACCTTTAGATAAAGATCACCGCCGTTGGGCATCACTGGTCGTTATCAGCAATGACAAAAAATATAATTGAACTCGCTTTCGTCAAGTATTACGAGGCTCTTGCTTTTGCAGAGCCGCGACATGCCGACGAGTATGACGGATGTTGGAATGATGCTTCTGGAAGCGCCCGAATTATCAAACGAGGAAAAGAGTGGCTCGCAGGAACCTATCACGTTGACTGAAGTAGAGAGCGCACGGGATTGACGGCTTAGCGTCACACAAGACACCTGGCCCGGATGGTCTTGGAGGAGAGTTTTACCGGAAATTTAAAAAACAAACTGTCTCCATTTCTTCTTAAGGTGGTACATGATGAGCGTATGATTTGCAAACTTTGCCTCCATCGTTCCTTCGGTCACACGGTGTGCTAATTCCTAAATTCGATGATATAAGTGTGACGACAGCGTGTGACTTTGGTTATAGACCTATAGCACTTTCTAATGTTGACTATAACATTTTTACGAGAATTCTAGCTAGACTGACCTCCAGCTTGTGATTTGCCAGGCTGGTCCGGAGACACCATGACCTCGTGAGGATTAAAGGCAGGTCTATCCACATGACATTCGCTGTGGCGCGGACTGTTTCGAAAAGCTCTTGCAGCTGAAAGATGTTCAATTGCGATGCTGCAAATTGGCTTTGTAAAGGCGTTTGACAAGGTGCGTCACGGCGTTCTTTGCAGGAGATTTTGAACCCGGACTAATGAGATAAAGATTATTATCAGAAGAGTGTTAAAATGGCTTCGAACTGTGGTGCACGACAAAACTAATTATAAACAATTCACTGTCTCCCCGCCATAAATGTTTTTTTCCTCCGGTACGCCAGAACTGCCCAATGTCGCCTTTATTGTTTTCTCTTTATTTGGAACCATTCCGTACCGAAAAATCGGGAATAACTTTTCGCTATCCGGATTATGGAACCAGGAAATCTATCTAAATTCTATCCGGACTCTCTCTGGAGTCGAGGCTTTTTCAGAAATTATTCCTTTGCTGGCAATCTGGGTTTTAGGCTTTCCCTGGAAACAAGTTTCCGAGTTTCCATAATCCCGAAAAGTGAGAATTTATACCGGATTTTTCCGGTAGGAGGGTTTGTTTAAGTATTATTCGGTCAAGGAAACAAGTGCAAGGTTTTCCGTATGGGCGACGTAGAGACTAAGGTTCTGGCTTATGCAGATGGCATTGCTGCGTTTCTGTACTAACAAAAGAGAGTGTTGCTAACGTTTTAGAAATGTGTACACAATTTTTGAAAAAGCCACAGGTGCCGCTGTTAATGTTGACAAATGTAACTGGTACCTGTGTTCGGCGAGTGGGATGCCACGCACTCAATATTTCAGAGGTGCCGAATGGAGCTGCGTTCCGAGCTTAAATACGCTGGTACCCCGGTACAAGATATTGCAAGCGAATTCAGAATATTGGGCGGACGTTTGGTAAGGATTTAAGCAGGCAGGCGAACGCGTCGTAATGGTGTGTGCCGCGAACGTGTCGATATTTACGAGGGTCACTGTGTGCAATGTTTTTCTAATCGCCAAGTTCTAGGTATGTATTACAATCACTGCACTGTGCACGAACTAGTATAAAAATGCATGAAGTGTTTGCTGTTATGATATGGAAAAAGCACGGGGAAGTAGTGAGACGCGATAACCCAATTTTCGTCCAGCGTCAAAAGGAGGACTCTGTCTGTCCCACCTATTTGTCCGAACAAATTGTTTCACGTTTTACTTTTCTTGAGAAACCAAAAAACATCCCCTTTTGCAAGTAATGATTTCAATCAAAAATAACGCCTCACTTGCCGTCAGTTCTGGTTTCTTCTAGCGTGGCCCCCCCCCCCACTAGGAAGGTCGGTTTTGTGAAGGAGGTGATAGAATGCTTTTAGAATTCTTAATGGCACGTGCCTCTCTCATCGTGTTTGTTCACTGTCACCCGAAGAAAAAGTTGACCAAAGGTCTGCTATATTGATAGTATTTTCCCCGCTCCGTTGTGCTGGTTTTACTTTGTACATTAACAAGCCTGGGATGATATCTTGGGTCACAGTGAGGATGCGGATGTCCCCAGCGGCAGAAATCTTTCTTTTTCCGGCTGCATGGTGCCACACTGCCGGTTAAAGTATGGATGGCTGAGAAGAAATATGTTTTTACCTTGGGGTGCCAACTGTCTACTGTGCAAAGCAGCCACGAGACAGTTGAACACCTATTCATGAGCTTCACTGAGACGCTACTCATGTTCTCGGACATCCTAAAGCGCACTAAAAAGAGCGACATAAATATAACGTCACATTCTATTCGGTTCCTTCCTGCTAACAAACGAGAGAGTGTCCCGCTCGATGTCATCATAGGGTTAGGTTTGTTTGCTCTTTGGACATTTCGTATGAATTTCCGCCATGCAGCAGAGAAACCAAAATCTGCTCCACAGTATTTCACAGAACTTGTTACTCAGGTGAAGAGTGTTTTTAATGTCTCGCCATGCAACAGGCTTGCCCTGACTGGGCAAGCCTGTTGCATGTGCTTGTTGTGTATAAAAAAGTTTTAACTCTAAAGCTGCCCAAAAGATCTGGGTAGTCTGCTTTTAAGCACTGAATAAAGAAAAAAAAAGCCTGTTTAGCTTAGTTGATAGACCGTTCCACTTGTAATCGAAACGATACCCGGACCAGGCGGATTTTTTCGGTCGCGCACCAGTCACCTAGCTGTGTCTCGAGATTTGTGTTTGTCCTTTGTCCCTACTGCTCCCCTTCTCCAGGGAATATTTTTGGCATATAAAAAAAGTAAAGTTGGTGACGTTTTTTTTGTTTTTACTTTTCAAGTAAACGATTTTTTTGTGTGTGTGTTTAATGATGTTGCGTATTGCGTGCTCGAGACAGCGGCTAGTCGAAAGCATGTGTATAGTATAGAGTCTGCCGGATTAGGGGGCGGGGGGGGGGGCGGGGGGCTGAAGCCCTCACAAGCCCCTTGTGTTGCTAGGCTACTGGTTTCATTTGTTCTCTTTTTCTTTCGTAGCATTATTTGCGGCGCCGTTTTAGAGTGCAGCTCTTAGGTGACCGTTTCCGGCTTGAGCGGCGTCGGCGTAGATGTCGCCATCGGCGTGATTGCGTGGTGCATGATGGGTAAATTTCGCCGCTAAATATAGCGGAAAATATTTCCCACTAAATTTAGCTTCGAAAAATTTTCCTCCTAAATCTAGCAGAAAATGTTCCCCGCTAAATCTAGCGAAAAAATTTTCCCGCAAAATCTAGCGGAAACTTTTCCCCGCTAAATTTATCGGAAAAATTTCCCCGCTAAATCTAGCGGAAGATTTTCCTCGCTAAACTTAGCGGAAAATTTTCCCCGCTAAATTTAGCGAAAACTTTTTCCCACTGAATTTGGCGGAAAATTTTCCCCGCTAAATTTAGCCGGAAAATTTTGGCGCCCCCACCCCTCGAGGTCACATGACCCCCGGGCCATGTGACCCCCCCCCTCTTCCCCCGGATGAGTGACACCCCCCCCCCCCCCCGTGCCTTTCCTCCTCCTCAATATCTACACTCTAATTCGGCGTTACAGGGAGTTGTAAACGGCTTTCATATTTTTTGGTGGCCCGTCCTGGGGCCACCGCGCTTATTTGATCCCTTTAGTCCCGATACTGCGCCGTAATGGCGTCGAGCAAGGCCTGCAGTAGTTGACGGAGCAAAACGAAATCAAAACTTGGAAAACGAAAAAAGAATATCTTGTAGGCGGAAGAAAAACTAATTGAAATGTTTTTTTCTACATATATTTTGTCCAAGCGGGAAAATGAAAACAATTCTGAGCATTTTTTTTTGTTTGAAGAGGAAGCTCAGTATTGCTATATCTTTGTTCCCCAGAGGAACCAAAAGATGCCCCATGACTTCCTCAGCAAAAAAAAAATGAAAGCCATTTACAACTATCTGAAATGCTGAGTTAGAGCCCAGCTCTTGAAAAGGAGCAGGGAAGGGTACTGAGAGAGCCAGTATAACACCTCCTTCTCCTCCCCTCATTCTTCAATCTCCTCTGGGGGGGTCACGTGACCTCGAGGGGGGGGGGTAGGGTTGCGTGACCTCGGAAGAGGGGGGTCACGTGACCTGTGGGCATGTGGTCTAAGGGGTACGTGACCTCGGGCGGGGGGCTCACTCGGTGCATTTATGGGACATTTCCCATAATGCACCGCCCGGTTACGTCGATGGCGACGCCGCTCAAGCCGGAAACAAATGCCTCAGAGCTGCGCTCTAAATAAAAAAAAATAAAAAAGAAGCTGAAGCATGCACGCACCGTCATTTTGCAAGTGAGCTAGCCTGGCTAGGCTGGCTGGGCCGCTGCATGGAGCTCAAAGTGCTGAATATGGAGCCACTCCTTCGAAGAACCACATGATGTATTGCCATTTTTGAAAGACCGAAAGACCGAAAGCCTATTGGAACTGTGCATTTCAGCATGGAGTACCATCCACACAGGTTTGCCTGCAGCGGGCATTCTCGGCACTTAAGGATATTTTATCGGAACAAATGTCTCGCATTTAACGAGTATACTGAATGACGTCTTGCTTCTGAGGCCTTGCTCAATGCCTCGGTCTGCTCTTTCTCGGGGTGCATTTTACCCAGATTCTTTTATTTTTCATCGTTGCAATAAAGCGGCCTTGCTATAACTTTTCGACTACCTACATTTTGATAAAACATAAGCGTCTGGTTTTCTTTGTTTTGCTTTTTGATCTTATTTGCGCGCATATACGTTTCTTTGTTCCAGAGCCGAACCTGGCCTTGCCATATTTTTTGTGAACAAAACAGAAAAAAATGTTCCTTCACAAACCTTCATTTGTAGTGGTCGTACAGGGCTCAGCGGGTGCTTTGTTGTCTGTCAGCCGACTTATAGGCGGAACTTCGCCATGCTGCAGCGGACAGGTTTACGTTGAATGATTGGCCGTTTTTGCCCAGAGATACAGAAGGTGAACTTCAACATATGTGCGAGAGCCGCGAACGACGGAGTGCATTTTTGGTTATGGACTCTCGTGCTTGCTCGCGCGTCAAAGATGTCCTTATTCCAAACTTTTTTTTGCAAATACATACAAGTGCATATTCTGTAAAACGATATTGTGCCAACTAAACGATCAATACCATCAACATATGAAATCTTCTTAATTTGTCCCCGTCCCTGCTCGTTTGCTGACACGACAGTAATAATCTTTTTATTATTGTCTTCAAACTCGGTGGATTTTACGTGCATGAAAAGTTCCCAACAAATACCAAATAATACGTTGTGGAATGGAAATCGATTTTTATGTTTTGAAATACACTCCTATCTATATCGGTTTGAATGCGCCAGTTTTTGTTCATTTCTTAATGAATACACATGTATTCGTACATGTGTATATGAATGTGCATGCTTTTATATATGTGCACGAAAGTAAAGTTTCTGCAGCTCTCTGCCTGGTCAAGAAGCGAAATAAACCAAAATTAAAACTCTAATTATAAAATTAACCATCAGAACCCCGACGTTTGGCCCACTCGATATACTTCATCCACACCACCTTGCTGGCCTCGAAGAAGGATATGAGGAAACATCTCTTCGGGAGTCATGGTTAATCCAACGAGCAAAAAGGAAAACGAAACGCTCTTCTTTTCTTTTCTTAGCAACAGTTACGTCGCTGCGTGACGTCACCAAAGCTCAGTACATTTGTACGTGTATATTAAAAAGCAGACCCTTCAGGGTCTCGAGCATGAACCAACCTACTCCCGATTTGTGAGGACATATGGTTAGAGTTCTTAATTCTGTTAATGTGTGTACCAAAACATGCAGTGAGTTTCAAAATGCCCCGCCATAGAGCATTAGGACTATTTTGTTAATATAGAAAAGAAACTTAACTTGTGTGAGGAACGAATGCAAAGATTGCCAGTCCACTTTGCGCTGAAACCAGCAAAAGAATCGGTAAAAAAACTTGCACGAAGGGCTTCGGACTTGTAGAAGCTGGAAGAAACAATTGTGAAATTCAACATTTTAAACATCTTCTCGCAATATTGCTGAAATGGACGGAGAATGAGAGCGCAGAGTGAGATGAAAAATTGCCAAAGAACTAATCCACGTTAGCGGGAAAACATTGTACACTTAGAGAAAGAGGCAGTCACACGTATACATGTTGTGTGTCAGTGATGTTTTGGGTATATAGTACCTCGATGGTTCTTGGGCTTTAGTTATCCTTTGCGCGTGTCTTAAAGTAGTGTTAGAGGTGCCGGGTCACGAACCTTGATGACACTGGGGGAAATGTAACCTTAATCAAAGCTCAAAGACAATTTTACTGATACAACGGCGATAAGCTGACGACTCTGATGGGGTATAATTTGTTCCGAGGTCGAACGTGGAAATAAATAAAAAAGTTCCGATGCTTTTTTGAAACAATACGAAAGACCCAACTAAGACTTCTTTTTTTATACGGTAATAAAACACTATCAGATTAATTTCTCGGGGCATGCACCAAGTCACCCCATATTTCGGGGCTTCTTGTCTTTCCGTCCATCATGTCACTTTGGTATTGTCAAATAAATTTTGATCTTATTTGACTTGGAAGAATGGTCTCTGTGAGAAAAAAAACACGTTCCATGGAACTTTGGTGCACTGGTCAATCTGTGCACGCATTTCGACAACGCATCTGTTCTCCCGCATCTAGCTCGAACTCACGAAGCACGGACGTATAAAGGCGAAGGCGAGAGGCAAAAAGCCTCCTTCTCCAGCAGTCTAAGTCTTTATTTTTTTTGCCTAATCCGAAAATATTAGAATAACCCTCCCCTATCTCTCTCCCCCCTATACCCAGCTTCTTCGTTCCTAGTCCAAGCGTTCGAAATTAAATTACAAAATACAAGTTCCTTGTTTTTTATAGAAATAAGGAATGTTTTCTTTTTTTTTGCGATTAGCGCAGTTCGAGCAGGTACAAAGGCAGCTCTTGCAGTGCACTACGAATCGTAAAATAGTTATATTTTATTTATAATTGAGCCACCATTTCCCATGAAAAGTAACGTAGAAGGAGCTTCCTTTTTACTCTCAGCTTGTCACCTAATAAAGGAGACAATGGAAAATCTCCGAATTTGCGTGCACAATAAAAGAAAGTCTAAACTTTGCGAACAAAGAAACCAGGCTCGCAATGAAAAATCAATGAAACATGGTTAAGGAAACACTATGAATTAAGAAGGCCAGGAAGATTATTTTGAGTAGTGTTGCGTGATGAACGTGGATATTGGTCAGTGATAGTCTTGCAAATAGTAAGCGTACGTAAAGATGATCTACATTGAGTGACTCAGGAGAAAACATACTTAAAAAATTTGATTCAAGAATAATAAGGAAATTATCAAAATAAATGTAACGAACAAATGAATTTATTGAACCTCAGAAATGTGAACGCCATGTAAAACCCAGTTTAAGGTGGCGGTCCCACGGCCCCAACCATTATACCGGTGGCAGATGTGCTAACGCTCCTCTTTGCGGTGCAAATGTCGCGTCTGTGCGCATGTTAGATATTTCGTTCTTTTCGCAAATAATTTGCCAATTCATTATTACTCTTTTAGTGCAAAATATGATACGCATGTTTCAAAAAACTTAACGCACAATAAGAAAACAAAAGTGCAAGTTTTTATATTTTCAAAGACATACCTACTTTGCATTCCAAGTTTCTAGACTTGTAATGCATCCAAGACGCGTTTTTATTTTTTAATGAATAGATGAAGTACCCGTCTAGTTCCATGCATACGTGTTCTTTTTTAATTAGCCAACTCACATTTTTTTAAATATTTATTCAAAAATGAACCTTTTTTATGCGATTTTGAAGTCTCGTAATTCTGTTTCAGATCATAACGCAGCAACGACAATTGAGGGAATGCTCTGGTAAATATAGTAACTCAGCA
>JAZHYW010052655.1:0-12022 GCA_037355805.1 Ixodes ricinus
GCTCCTTGGCCGGCGTCAGCGTTCGTCCCTGGCAGCGAGAGCTAGGCCAGGGACGCGGGAGCTGGCGCCGGCCGAGGAGCCTGAGCTCCCTGGCCGGCGTCAGCGTTCGTCCCTGGCGCAAGAGTCGTGCCAGGGACGCGGGAGCTGGCGCCGGCCGAGGAGCCCGAGCTCCCGGCCGGCGTCAGCGTTCGTCCCTGGCAAGAGCCATGGCCATGGACGCGGGAGCTGGGCGCCGGCCGGGAGCCTGAGCTCCCGGCCGGCGTCAGCTGCTCTGTCCCCGGCAAGAGCCATGGCCATGGACGCGGGAGCTGGCGCCGGCCGAGGAGCCCGGAGCTCCTTGGCCGGCGTCAGCTGCTCGTCCCGGCAAGCGGCCATGGCCATGGACGCGGGAGCTGGCGCCGGCCGGGAGCGGAGCTCCTTGGCCGGCGTCAGCGTCCGTCCCAGGCAAGCAGTCTGGCCAGGGACGCGGGAGCTGGCGCCGGCCGGGAGCGAGCTCCTTGGCCGGCGTCAGCGTTCGTCCCTGGCAAGCGGAGCTAGGCCGCGGACGCGGGAGCTGGCGCTGGGCCGAGAGCGAGCTCCCTGGCCGAGCGTCAGCGTTCGTCCCTGGCAAGCGGAATGGCCAGCGGACGCGGGAGCTGGCGCTGGCCGAGGAGCCGAGCTCCTCGGCCGGCGTCAGCGTTCGTCCCTGCGCGCAAGAGAATGGCCAGGGACGCGGGAGTTGGCGCCGGCCGAGGAGCGAGCCCTCGGCCGGCGTCAGCGTTCGTCCCTGGCAAGCGGAATGGCCACGGACGCGGGAGCTGGCGCCGGCCGAGGAGCGAGCTCCTGGCCGGCGTCAGCGTTCGTCCCAGGCAAGCGGAATGGCCACGGACGCGGGAAGCTGGCGCCGGCCGAGGAGCCGAGCTCCTCGGCCGGCGTCAGCGTTCGTCCCTGGCAAGCGGAATGGCCATGGACGCGGGAGCTGGCGCCGGCCGAGGAGCGAGCTCCTCGGCCGGCGTCAGCGTTCGTCCCTGGCAAGCGGAATGGCCACGGACGCGGGAGCTGGCGCCGGCCGAGAGCGAGCTCCTCGGCCGGCGTCAGCGTTCGTCCCTGGCAGGAATGGCCACGGACGCGGGAGCTGGCGCCGGCCAAGGAGCTCCTCGGCCGGCGTCAGCGTTCGTCCCGGCAAGGGCATGGCCACGGACGCGGGCAGGCGCCGGCCGAGAGCTGAGCTCCTCGGCCGGCGTCAGCGTTCGTCCCTGGCAAGCAGGAATGGCCACGGACGCGGGAGCTGGCGCTGGCCGAGGAGCTGAGCTCCTCGGCCGGCGTCAGCGTTCGTCCCTGGCAAGCAGGAATGGCCGCGGACGCGGGAGCTGGCGCTGGCCGAGGAGCGAGCTCCTTGGCCAGCGTCAGCGTTCGTCCCCTGGCAAGCAGGAATGGCCAGCGGACGCGGGAGCTGGCGCCGGCCGAGGAGCTGAGCTCCTCGGCCGGCGTCAGCGTTCGTCCCTGGCAAGCAGGAATGGCCACGGACGCGGGAGCTGGCGCCGGCCGAGGAGCGAGCTCCTCGGCCGGCGTCAGCGTTCGTCCCTGGCAAGCGGAATGGCCACGGACGCGGGAGCTGGCGCTGGCCGAGGAGCTGAGCTCCTCGGCCGGCGTCAGCGTTCGTCCCTGGCAAGCAGGAATGGCCAGCGGACGCGGGAGCTGGCGCCGGCCGAGGAGCGAGCTCCTCGGCCGGCGTCAGCGTTCGTCCCTGGCAAGCGGAATGGCCACGGACGCGGGAGCTGGCGCTGGCCAAGGAGCGAGCTCCTTGGCCGGCGTCAGCGTTCGTCCCTGGCAAGAGCAATGGCCACGGACGCGGGAGCTGGCGCCGGCCGAGAGAGCGAGCTCCTCGGCCGGCGTCAGCGTTCGTCCCTGGCAAGCAGGAATGGCCACGGACGCGGGAGCTGGCGCCGGCCGAGGAGCGAGCTCCTCGGCCGGCGTCAGCGTTCGTCCCTGGCGACGAGAATGGCCACGGACGCGGGAGCTGGCGCCGGCCGAGGAGCGCGAGCTCCTTGGCCGGCGTCAGCGTTCGTCCCTGGCAAGCAGGAATGGCCATGGACGCGGGAGCTGGCGCCGGCCGAGGAGCGAGCTCCTTGGCCGGCGTCAGCGTTCGTCCCTGGCAAGCGGAATGGCCACGGACGCGGGAGCTGGCGCCGGCCGAGGAGCGAGCTCCTCGGCCGGCGTCAGCGTTCGTCCCTGGCAAGCAGGAATGGCCATGGACGCGGGGAGCTGGCGCCGGCCGAGGAGCCGAGCTCCTTGGCCGGCGTCAGCGTTCGTCCCTGGCAAGCAGGAATGGCCACGGACGCGGGAGCTGGCGCTGGCCGAGGAGCGAGCTCCTTGGCCGGCGTCAGCGTTCGTCCCTGGCAAGCAGGAATGGCCACGGACGCGGGAGCTGGCGCTGGCCGAGGAGCGAGCTCCTCGGCCGGCGTCAGCGTTCGTCCCTGGCAAGCGGAATGGCCACGGACGCGGGAGCTGGCGCCGGCCGAGGAGCGAGCTCCTTGGCCGGCGTCAGCGTTCGTCCCTGGCAAGCAGGAATGGCCACGGACGCGGGAGCTGGCGCTGGCCGAGGAGCGAGCTCCTTGGCCGGCGTCAGCGTTCGTCCCTGGCAAGCAGGAATGGCCACGGACGCGGGAGCTGGCGCCGGCCGAGGAGCGAGCTCCTCGGCCGGCGTCAGCGTTCGTCCCTGGCAGCAGGAATGGCCACGGACGCGGGAGCTGGCGCCGGCCGAGGAGCGAGCTCCTCGGCCGGCGTCAGCGTTCGTCCCTGGCAAGCAGGAATGGCCACGGACGCGGGAGCTGGCGCTGGCCGAGGAGCGAGCTCCTCGGCCGGCGTCAGCGTTCGTCCCTGGCAAGCAGGAATGGCCACGGACGCGGGAGCTGGCGCTGGCCGAGGAGCGAGCTCCTTGGCCGGCGTCAGCGTTCGTCCCTGGCAAGCAGGAATGGCCACGGACGCGGGAGCTGGCGCCGGCCAAGGAGCGAGCTCCTTGGCCGGCGTCAGCGTTCGTCCCTGGCAAGCAGGAATGGCCACGGACGCGGGAGCTGGCGCTGGCCAGGGAGCGAGCTCCTTGGCCGGCGTCAGCGTTCGTCCCTGGCAAGCAGGAATGGCCACGGACGCGGGAGCTGGCGCCGGCCGAGGAGCGAGCTCCTCGGCCGGCGTCAGCGTTCGTCCCTGGCAAGCGGAATGGCCACGGACGCGGGAGCTGGCGCTGGCCAAGGAGCGAGCTCCTTGGCCGGCGTCAGCGTTCGTCCCTGGCAAGCAGAATGGCCACGGACGCGGGAGCTGGCGCTGGCCAAGGAGCGAGCTCCTTGGCCGGCGTCAGCGTTCGTCCCTGGCAAGCAGGAATGGCCACGGACGCGGGAGCTGGCGCCGGCCAAGGAGCGAGCTCCTTGGCCGGCGTCAGCGTTCGTCCCTGGCAAGCAGGAATGGCCACGGACGCGGGAGCTGGCGCCGGCCAAGGAGCGAGCTCCTTGGCCGGCGTCAGCGTTCGTCCCTGGCAAGCAGGAATGGCCACGGACGCGGGAGCTGGCGCCGGCCAAGGAGCGAGCTCCTTGGCCGGCGTCAGCGTTCGTCCCTGGCAAGCAGGAATGGCCACGGACGCGGGAGCTGGCGCCGGCCAAGGAGCGAGCTCCTCGGCCAGCGTCAGCGTTCGTCCCTGGCAAGCAGGAATGGCCACGGACGCGGGAGCTGGCGCCGGCCAAGGAGCGAGCTCCTTGGCCGGCGTCAGCGTTCGTCCCTGGCAAGCAGGAATGGCCACGGACGCGGGAGCTGGCGCTGGCCAAGGAGCGAGCTCCTTGGCCGGCGTCAGCGTTCGTCCCTGGCAGCAGGAATGGCCACGGACGCGGGAGCTGGCGCCGGCCAAGGAGCGAGCTCCTTGGCCGGCGTCAGCGTTCGTCCCTGGCAGAGCGAATGGCCACGGACGCGGGAGCTGGCGCCGGCCAAGGAGCGAGCTCCTTGGCCGGCGTCAGCGTTCGTCCCTGGCGAGCGGAATGGCCACGGACGCGGGAGCTGGCGCCGGCCAAGGAGCGAGCTCCTTGGCCGGCGTCAGCGTTCGTCCCTGGCAAGCGGAATGGCCACGGACGCGGGAGCTGGCGCCGGCCAAGGAGCGAGCTCCTTGGCCGGCGTCAGCGTTCGTCCCTGGCATGCGCGAATGGCCACGGACGCGGGAGCTGGCGCCGGCCAAGGAGCCGAGCTCCTTGGCCGGCGTCAGCGTTCGTCCCTGGCAAGCAGAATGGCCACGGACGCGGGAGCTGGCGCCGGCCAAGGAGCGAGCTCCTTGGCCAGCGTCAGCGTTCGTCCCTGGCGTCGAGCAATGGCCACGGACGCGGGAGCTGGCGCCGGCCAAGGAGCGAGCTCCTTGGCCGGCGTCAGCGTTCGTCCCTGGCAATGCAGAATGGCCACGGACGCGGGAGCTGGCGCCGGCCAAGGAGCGAGCTCCTTGGCCGGCGTCAGCGTTCGTCCCTGGCAAGCTGGAATGGCCACGGACGCGGGAGCTGGCGCCGGCCAAGGAGCGAGCTCCTTGGCCGGCGTCAGCGTTCGTCCCTGGCAATCGAGAATGGCCACGGACGCGGGAGCTGGCGCCGGCCAAGGAGCCGAGCTCCTTGGCCGGCGTCAGCGTTCGTCCCTGGCAGCAGGAATGGCCACGGACGCGGGAGCTGGCGCCGGCCAAGGAGCGAGCTCCTTGGCCGGCGTCAGCGTTCGTCCCTGGCGTCGAGAATGGCCACGGACGCGGGAGCTGGCGCCGGCCAAGGAGCGAGCTCCTTGGCCGGCGTCAGCGTTCGTCCCTGGCGTAGGCAATGGCCACGGACGCGGGAGCTGGCGCCGGCCAAGGAGCGAGCTCCTTGGCCGGCGTCAGCGTTCGTCCCTGGCGTTGCAGAATGGCCACGGACGCGGGAGCTGGCGCCGGCCAAGGAGCGAGCTCCTTGGCCGGCGTCAGCGTTCGTCCCTGGCGTCAGCAGATGGCCACGGACGCGGGAGCTGGCGCCGGCCAAGGAGCCGAGCTCCTTGGCCGGCGTCAGCGTTCGTCCCTGGCGTCGCAGAATGGCCACGGACGCGGGAGCTGGCGCCGGCCAAGGAGCGAGCTCCTTGGCCGGCGTCAGCGTTCGTCCCTGGCGTGCAGAATGGCCACGGACGCGGGAGCTGGCGCCGGCCAAGGAGCGAGCTCCTTGGCCGGCGTCAGCGTTCGTCCCTGGCGTTGCAGAATGGCCACGGACGCGGGAGCTGGCGCCGGCCAAGGAGCGAGCTCCCTTGGCCGGCGTCAGCGTTCGTCCCTGGCATGCAGAATGGCCACGGACGCGGGAGCTGGCGCCGGCCAAGGAGCGAGCTCCTTGGCCGGCGTCAGCGTTCGTCCCTGGCGTTGCGAATGGCCACGGACGCGGGAGCTGGCGCCGGCCAAGGAGCGGCGCTCCCTGGCCGGCGTCAGCGTTCGTCCCTGGCATTGCAGAATGGCCACGGACGCGGGAGCTGGCGCCGGCCAAGGAGCGAGCTCCTTGGCCGGCGTCAGCGTTCGTCCCTGGCATAGCGAATGGCCACGGACGCGGGAGCTGGCGCCGGCCAAGGAGCGAGCTCCTTGGCCGGCGTCAGCGTTCGTCCCTGGCGCTAGCGAATGGCCACGGACGCGGGAGCTGGCGCCGGCCAAGGAGCGGGCTCCTTGGCCGGCGTCAGCGTTCGTCCCTGGCGTTGGCAAATGGCCACGGACGCGGGAGCTGGCGCCGGCCAAGGAGCGAGCTCCTTGGCCGGCGTCAGCGTTCGTCCCTGGCGTTGGCAGATGGCCACGGACGCGGGAGCTGGCGCCGGCCAAGGAGCGGGCTCCTTGGCCGGCGTCAGCGTTCGTCCCTGGCGTTGGCAAATGGCCACGGACGCGGGAGCTGGCGCCGGCCAAGGAGCGGGCTCCTTGGCCGGCGTCAGCGTTCGTCCCTGGCGTTGGCAAATGGCCACGGACGCGGGAGCTGGCGCCGGCCAAGGAGCGAGCTCCTTGGCCGGCGTCAGCGTTCGTCCCTGGCGTTGGCAAATGGCCACGGACGCGGGAGCTGGCGCCGGCCAAGGAGCGGGCTCCTTGGCCGGCGTCAGCGTTCGTCCCTGGCGCTGGCAAATGGCCACGGACGCGGGAGCTGGCGCCGGCCAAGGAGCGAGCTCCTTGGCCGGCGTCAGCGTTCGTCCCTGGCGTTGGCAAATGGCCACGGACGCGGGAGCTGGCGCCGGCCAAGGAGCGGGCTCCTTGGCCGGCGTCAGCGTTCGTCCCTGGCGTTGGCAAATGGCCACGGACGCGGGAGCTGGCGCCGGCCAAGGAGCGAGCTCCTTGGCCGGCGTCAGCGTTCGTCCCTGGCGTTGGCAAATGGCCACGGACGCGGGAGCTGGCGCCGGCCAAGGAGCGAGCTCCTTGGCCGGCGTCAGCGTTCGTCCCTGGCGTTGGCAAATGGCCACGGACGCGGGAGCTGGCGCCGGCCAAGGAGCGAGCTCCTTGGCCGGCGTCAGCGTTCGTCCCTGGCGTTGGCAAATGGCCACGGACGCGGGAGCTGGCGCCGGCCAAGGAGCGGGCTCCTTGGCCGGCGTCAGCGTTCGTCCCTGGCGTTGGCAAATGGCCACGGACGCGGGAGCTGGCGCCGGCCAAGGAGCGGGCTCCTTGGCCGGCGTCAGCGTTCGTCCCTGGCGTTGGCAAATGGCCACGGACGCGGGAGCTGGCGCCGGCCAAGGAGCGAGCTCCCTTGGCCGGCGTCAGCGTTCGTCCCTGGCGTTAGCAGAATGGCCACGGACGCGGGAGCTGGCGCCGGCCAAGGAGCGAGCTCCTTGGCCGGCGTCAGCGTTCGTCCCTGGCGCTGGCAAATGGCCACGGACGCGGGAGCTGGCGCCGGCCAAGGAGCGAGCTCCTTGGCCGGCGTCAGCGTTCGTCCCTGGCGCTGGCAAATGGCCACGGACGCGGGAGCTGGCGCCGGCCAAGGAGCGCGGCTCCTTGGCCGGCGTCAGCGTTCGTCCCTGGCGTTGAGCAAATGGCCACGGACGCGGGAGCTGGCGCCGGCCAAGGAGCGGCGCTCCTTGGCCGGCGTCAGCGTTCGTCCCTGGCGTTGGCAAATGGCCACGGACGCGGGAGCTGGCGCCGGCCAAGGAGCGCGGCTCCTTGGCCGGCGTCAGCGTTCGTCCCTGGCGTTGGCAAATGGCCACGGACGCGGGAGCTGGCGCCGGCCAAGGAGCGCGGCTCCTTGGCCGGCGTCAGCGTTCGTCCCTGGCGTTGGCGAATGGCCACGGACGCGGGAGCTGGCGCCGGCCAAGGAGCGGGCTCCTTGGCCGGCGTCAGCGTTCGTCCCTGGCGTTGAGCAATGGCCACGGACGCGGGAGCTGGCGCCGGCCAAGGAGCGGCGCTCCTTGGCCGGCGTCAGCGTTCGTCCCTGGCGTTGAGCAAATGGCCACGGACGCGGGAGCTGGCGCCGGCCAAGGAGCGGGCTCCTTGGCCGGCGTCAGCGTTCGTCCCTGGCGTCGGCAAATGGCCACGGACGCGGGAGCTGGCGCCGGCCAAGGAGCGGGCTCCTTGGCCGGCGTCAGCGTTCGTCCCTGGCGTGGCAGAATGGCCACGGACGCGGGAGCTGGCGCCGGCCAAGGAGCGGGCTCCTTGGCCGGCGTCAGCGTTCGTCCCTGGCGTTAGCGAATGGCCACGGACGCGGGAGCTGGCGCCGGCCAAGGAGCGGGCTCCTTGGCCGGCGTCAGCGTTCGTCCCTGGCGCTAGCGAATGGCCACGGACGCGGGAGCTGGCGCCGGCCAAGGAGCGCGGCTCCTTGGCCGGCGTCAGCGTTCGTCCCTGGCGTCGGCGAATGGCCACGGACGCGGGAGCTGGCGCCGGCCAAGGAGCCGCGCTCCTTGGCCGGCGTCAGCGTTCGTCCCTGGCGCTGGCAAATGGCCACGGACGCGGGAGCTGGCGCCGGCCAAGGAGCGGGCTCCTTGGCCGGCGTCAGCGTTCGTCCCTGGCGTTGGCAAATGGCCACGGACGCGGGAGCTGGCGCCGGCCAAGGAGCGCGGCTCCTTGGCCGGCGTCAGCGTTCGTCCCTGGCGTTGGCAAATGGCCACGGACGCGGGAGCTGGCGCCGGCCAAGGAGCGCGGCTCCTTGGCCGGCGTCAGCGTTCGTCCCTGGCGTTGGCAAATGGCCACGGACGCGGGAGCTGGCGCCGGCCAAGGAGCTGCGCTCCTTGGCCGGCGTCAGCGTTCGTCCCTGGCGTTGAGCAAATGGCCACGGACGCGGGAGCTGGCGCCGGCCAAGGAGCGCGCTCCTTGGCCGGCGTCAGCGTTCGTCCCTGGCGTTAGCGAATGGCCACGGACGCGGGAGCTGGCGCCGGCCAAGGAGCTGCGCTCCTTGGCCGGCGTCAGCGTTCGTCCCTGGCGTTGAGCAAATGGCCACGGACGCGGGAGCTGGCGCCGGCCAAGGAGCGCGCTCCTTGGCCGGCGTCAGCGTTCGTCCCTGGCGTTGGCGAATGGCCACGGACGCGGGAGCTGGCGCCGGCCAAGGAGCGGGCTCCTTGGCCGGCGTCAGCGTTCGTCCCTGGCGTTGGCAAATGGCCACGGACGCGGGAGCTGGCGCCGGCCAAGGAGCGCGCTCCTTGGCCGGCGTCAGCGTTCGTCCCTGGCGTTGGCAAATGGCCACGGACGCGGGAGCTGGCGCCGGCCAAGGAGCGGGCTCCTTGGCCGGCGTCAGCGTTCGTCCCTGGCGTTGGCAGATGGCCACGGACGCGGGAGCTGGCGCCGGCCAAGGAGCGGGCTCCTTGGCCGGCGTCAGCGTTCGTCCCTGGCGTTGGCGAATGGCCACGGACGCGGGAGCTGGCGCCGGCCAAGGAGCGCGGCTCCTTGGCCGGCGTCAGCGTTCGTCCCTGGCGTTGAGCAAATGGCCACGGACGCGGGAGCTGGCGCCGGCCAAGGAGCGCGGCTCCTTGGCCGGCGTCAGCGTTCGTCCCTGGCGTCGGCAAATGGCCACGGACGCGGGAGCTGGCGCCGGCCAGGGAGCGGCGCTCCTTGGCCGGCGTCAGCGTTCGTCCCTGGCGTTGGCAAATGGCCACGGACGCGGGAGCTGGCGCCGGCCAAGGAGCGCGCGCTCCTTGGCCGGCGTCAGCGTTCGTCCCTGGCGTTGGCAAATGGCCACGGACGCGGGAGCTGGCGCCGGCCAAGGAGCGCGGCTCCTTGGCCGGCGTCAGCGTTCGTCCCTGGCGTTGGCAAATGGCCACGGACGCGGGAGCTGGCGCCGGCCAAGGAGCGCGCTCCTTGGCCGGCGTCAGCGTTCGTCCCTGGCGTTGGCAAATGGCCACGGACGCGGGAGCTGGCGCCGGCCAAGGAGCGCGCTCCTTGGCCGGCGTCAGCGTTCGTCCCTGGCGTTGAGCAAATGGCCACGGACGCGGGAGCTGGCGCCGGCCAAGGAGCGGGCTCCTTGGCCGGCGTCAGCGTTCGTCCCTGGCGTTGGCAAATGGCCACGGACGCGGGAGCTGGCGCCGGCCAAGGAGCGGGCTCCTTGGCCGGCGTCAGCGTTCGTCCCTGGCGTTGGCAGAATGGCCACGGACGCGGGAGCTGGCGCCGGCCAAGGAGCGCGGCTCCTTGGCCGGCGTCAGCGTTCGTCCCTGGCGTTGGCAAATGGCCACGGACGCGGGAGCTGGCGCCGGCCAAGGAGCGCGGCTCCTTGGCCGGCGTCAGCGTTCGTCCCTGGCGTTGAGCAAATGGCCACGGACGCGGGAGCTGGCGCCGGCCAAGGAGCTCGGCTCCTTGGCCGGCGTCAGCGTTCGTCCCTGGCGTTGGCAAATGGCCACGGACGCGGGAGCTGGCGCCGGCCAAGGAGCGGGCTCCTTGGCCGGCGTCAGCGTTCGTCCCTGGCGTTGGCAAATGGCCACGGACGCGGGAGCTGGCGCCGGCCAAGGAGCTGCGCTCCTTGGCCGGCGTCAGCGTTCGTCCCTGGCGTTGGCAAGATGGCCACGGACGCGGGAGCTGGCGCCGGCCAAGGAGCTGGGCTCCTTGGCCGGCGTCAGCGTTCGTCCCTGGCGCTGGCAAATGGCCACGGACGCGGGAGCTGGCGCCGGCCAAGGAGCGCGCTCCTTGGCCGGCGTCAGCGTTCGTCCCTGGCGTTGAGCAAATGGCCACGGACGCGGGAGCTGGCGCCGGCCAAGGAGCGGGCTCCTTGGCCGGCGTCAGCGTTCGTCCCTGGCGCTGGCAGAATGGCCACGGACGCGGGAGCTGGCGCCGGCCAAGGAGCTCGGCTCCTTGGCCGGCGTCAGCGTTCGTCCCTGGCGTTGAGCAAATGGCCACGGACGCGGGAGCTGGCGCCGGCCAAGGAGCTCGCTCCTTGGCCGGCGTCAGCGTTCGTCCCTGGCGTTGAGCAAATGGCCACGGACGCGGGAGCTGGCGCCGGCCAAGGAGCGCGCTCCTTGGCCGGCGTCAGCGTTCGTCCCTGGCGTTGGCAAATGGCCACGGACGCGGGAGCTGGCGCCGGCCAAGGAGCGCGGCTCCTTGGCCGGCGTCAGCGTTCGTCCCTGGCGTTGGCAAATGGCCACGGACGCGGGAGCTGGCGCCGGCCAAGGAGCGGCGCTCCTTGGCCGGCGTCAGCGTTCGTCCCTGGCGTTGAGCGAATGGCCACGGACGCGGGAGCTGGCGCCGGCCAAGGAGCTCGGGCTCCTTGGCCGGCGTCAGCGTTCGTCCCTGGCGTTGAGCAAATGGCCACGGACGC
The DNA here is from genome assembly GCA_037355805.1 of Ixodes ricinus. Taxonomy (NCBI): domain Eukaryota; kingdom Metazoa; phylum Arthropoda; class Arachnida; order Ixodida; family Ixodidae; genus Ixodes; species Ixodes ricinus. Next base: position 10,698 of record JAZHYW010052655.1, read on the forward strand.
GGGAGCTGGCGCCGGCCAAGGAGCGCGGCTCCTTGGCCGGCGTCAGCGTTCGTCCCTGGCGCTGGCAGAATGGCCACGGACGCGGGAGCTGGCGCCGGCCAAGGAGCGCGGCTCCTTGGCCGGCGTCAGCGTTCGTCCCTGGCGCTGGCAAATGGCCACGGACGCGGGAGCTGGCGCCGGCCAAGGAGCGCGGCTCCTTGGCCGGCGTCAGCGTTCGTCCCTGGCGCTGAGCGAATGGCCACGGACGCGGGAGCTGGCGCCGGCCAAGGAGCGGCGCTCCTTGGCCGGCGTCAGCGTTCGTCCCTGGCGTTGGCGAATGGCCACGGACGCGGGAGCTGGCGCCGGCCAGGAGCTGCGCTCCTTGGCCGGCGTCAGCGTTCGTCCCTGGCGTTGGCGAATGGCCACGGACGCGGGAGCTGGCGCCGGCCAAGGAGCGCGGCTCCTTGGCCGGCGTCAGCGTTCGTCCCTGGCGTTGCGCAAATGGCCACGGACGCGGGAGCTGGCGCCGGCCAAGGAGCGGGCTCCTTGGCCGGCGTCAGCGTTCGTCCCTGGCGTTGAGCAAATGGCCACGGACGCGGGAGCTGGCGCCGGCCAAGGAGCTCGGCTCCTTGGCCGGCGTCAGCGTTCGTCCCTGGCGCTGGCAAATGGCCACGGACGCGGGAGCTGGCGCCGGCCAAGGAGCGGGCTCCTTGGCCGGCGTCAGCGTTCGTCCCTGGCGTTGGCAAATGGCCACGGACGCGGGAGCTGGCGCCGGCCAGGGAGCGGGCTCCTTGGCCGGCGTCAGCGTTCGTCCCTGGCGTCGGCAAATGGCCACGGACGCGGGAGCTGGCGCCGGCCAAGGAGCTGCGCTCCTTGGCCGGCGTCAGCGTTCGTCCCTGGCGTTGGCAAATGGCCACGGACGCGGGAGCTGGCGCCGGCCAAGGAGCGCGGCTCCTTGGCCGGCGTCAGCGTTCGTCCCTGGCGTTGGCAAATGGCCACGGACGCGGGAGCTGGCGCCGGCCAAGGAGCGGCGCTCCTTGGCCGGCGTCAGCGTTCGTCCCTGGCGTTGGCAAATGGCCACGGACGCGGGAGCTGGCGCCGGCCAAGGAGCGGGCTCCTTGGCCGGCGTCAGCGTTCGTCCCTGGCGTTGGCAAATGGCCACGGACGCGGGAGCTGGCGCCGGCCAAGGAGCTGGCTCCTTGGCCGGCGTCAGCGTTCGTCCCTGGCGTTGGCAAATGGCCACGGACGCGGGAGCTGGCGCCGGCCAAGGAGCGGGCTCCTTGGCCGGCGTCAGCGTTCGTCCCTGGCGCTGAGCAAATGGCCACGGACGCGGGAGCTGGCGCCGG
>JAZHYW010052656.1:0-22078 GCA_037355805.1 Ixodes ricinus
GTGTTATACAGGTATAAGGATATCAGCATTTTGAAGTATTTTTGCAATTCATTTTTGCGAGTATCTTACATTCAGCGTCCATTTGCATGGGCTCTGTGAAAATCCCGATGCGCATAAGGTAAACATATTTTCCAATTTCCGGTTGTAACCTAATAAAAAAAATGCATCAAGAACTCCCAAAAACGGAGCAGTGACGGTTGGAAGGCACTGTTTCCCCAGCTTTCCAGACGAAGTCAATAATACTAATTTCATTTAGGCGCACATATATTCGTATTTTTGCACATCTAGACAATTAAAAATAGGAAAATATTCGGGCGTACATATGTATATATAACGGGCATGGTGGTGGGAGGCCGAAGGCATGGGTATAAACTGGGAAGAAAAAACCTTCGGTGAAAACAGCAACAACGGATGATTTATTCTTGGACGGTTCGGCCGGAGTCTGGCCTTTGTCAGGAATTCTGGACTCCGGCCGAAACGTCGAAGAATAAATCGTCCGTTGTTGCTGTTTTCACCAAAAGTTTTCTCCCCAGTTTATTTCTATGTATATATATATATATATATATATATATATATATATATATATATATATATATATATATATATTTAATGGGAATGAGTGAAGATTGACAAGTGCAGCCGTATGTGATATTGTAGAATAACCGTTCGCAATATGTATGGGTGGTTTCATTTGAAATCAGAACACGCTTACGATCAGGGTGGGTCTTTTCGATTTTTTTTTTGAAAAAATATATGTAAATTTCCCATTTCTGGAAAAAAACAAAACCGCTTTCCAAAATTTAAAAAAAAATATTTTGCCCCACAACAACAATTGAGTGGAGCAAAGGGTGAAGATCCATTTTTCTCCAGCGATTTTTCTCTACCCGAGTTCTGTACGCTGGTAACAAATACGTGCAAGCATGCAAAACTCATAGTAGTTTTTTATCGCGTTTATATGTCATTTCGGCTATTTTTTTTTGTTGAAAGGAAAATAATTTTGTATTTTTTTTATTGATGTAAAAAATGCCAAACATCGTCTCTTTGACAATTGATGACATCTTCAGAGCCTTGTAACTCATGAGTTATTATATTTGTCGCTTACCAAATACTATGCGGGTGTAGCCCTATACATGGGCTATCGACGGGCATAAGTTTAGTTTATTTTATTTTCACAGAATTTTTCTATAAAATTTGAAATATCGTCGGAAATGAAATTAACCGATATTTTAGAACACACTTTATCAAAAAAGGCTATTTTTATTTCGTTCAATTTTTATTATTGCTGCCGATCATATAAACTTTCAATTGGCTTGATGCGATTTCCCCTTTTTGCTGCATCTTCTCTAGAAGAGAGTTGGAAATCGCTCCACGTGACAATGCGTTGAGAACTTCAGAGCCTTGTAACTCACAAGTTATTATATTTGTCGCTTACCAAATACTGTTCGGGTGTAGCCTATACACGGAATATCGACGGGCATAAGTTTTACTTTTGATCTCATTTTCGCGGAATTTTTTTTATAGCAAAATTTGAAATGTCGTCGAAAAATCAGAGAATTAACCGATATTCTGAACCCGTACTATCAGAAAAAGGCCATTTTCATTCCGTTAATTTTTTTCATCATTGCATGCCGATCTGTTTTGAGCTTTCAGTTGAAGCAAGGGCGATGGAATTTCCACCTTTTTTGTTGTATCTTTTCCTGCAAAGTGATCGAAATCGCTCCCACTTTCTCAAGAACGGCCGAAACGCAGTTTCCATGAAGTCGGCTTCGCTGCAAAGGTTATGCTGCTTAATTGTGTGTTCTAATGCAGAGGGTTTCAATTCATTTCGATTGCGAGAACACTTGTGCTTGGCTACAATACTTATTTTTTCTCGCCTGTTTAATGATGGCAACTGAAATTCCTTAGTCCGATCGTTCAGCGGTGCATAGCGGATGTTCCATTACCATTTGATGAAAACCAAAGCAATGTGCGCTCTAGCCAAAGCAAATCTACCGTGGCCCAATTAAAATAAAATCGTCAAATCGCTTTTCCATATTCCAAGAAGGCTGTGCAATCTTTGCATTAAGCTCGGTGCGACAAAGAGTAGGAAACTAAAAGTCTACAGAGACATTGTGTGACTGCTTTCGCTGCCTTCTGTGCATGTGGGAATCGTTGATTCTTGGCATCAGAGATATCGATCAGTTTTGAACAAAATCCAACACTTTTATTTTTAACTGCACACTCCTTCAAACAGAAGGGTCACCGTCTCGGGTTCACCGCTCGCTCGCTTTGGCTCCAGTTTTCGTTGTTTCCGTCTCGACTTACCACGCTGTAGAACATCTCGGCTGCATCACGACCGCTGCGGTACAAAGTTCAGCTCACCCCCGCGCTCGATCGTCTCCGCAGAGGCAAGCCGATGCCGTTGTCAAAGGTTCCAATATTGCGTTATCAGTGAACTGGACTATTTAAAGCAACAACATATTGTTTTACAATTGCATCCTAAATATATTAGCGTTAATTAATAAAATTGTCTATTTATCGCCAATTAGTGTGTGTGTTCTGTCAAAAATTGTCTTCGGTTCATGTGAACTCTGTCCGTTTTCCTCACATTTTTCTGCAGACTGCTTTTCCTTCTGAAAGAGGGGCAGACGATATTACATACTTCTATATACACGCTGACAATAAAGAACAGGCAATTACATGGTTATTTGAACGCACGCGACAAGACACATCATGAATTGGCGCCCGTGCCGGATGCTTCCTGGGTATCAACGGAGATGGGCCTATAGCGCGAAGGGCCGGAGCGTGCTGTACGTACACTTACAAGCTGAGTATAGCACAAACAGATATATGACCCTCGATCTGCTACATGGAGGGCTCGTTCCGCTTTCTCCGCCACTTTGTGCCTGGCTTTACGACATCGGATAATGGAACATCCTCTGCACCGCTAACTGTCCGACTAAACTAATGTGAGTTACCATCATTAAAAATGAAGAAAATACAATATGCAACAAGCTACGAGTGTTCTCAATCAAAATGAATTTACCCGCTGCATTTGAACACATAAATAAGCAGTATAGTCTTTGCAGCGACGCCGAAGCCTGCAGAAACTGCGTTTGGCCGTTCTGAGAGAGCGGGAGCGATTTCGATCATTTCGTAGAGAAGATACAACAAAAAAGGGTGAAATCCCATCAATACAATTGAAAGTTCATCGTCGGCAGCAATAATAAAAAAATAAAGAAATAATAAAAAATGGCCTTTTTCGATAAAGTGGGTTCAAAATATCGGTTAATTTTGATTTTCGACGATATTTCAATTTTTTATAAAAAATTCAGTGAAAATAAAATAAACTAAACTTGTGCCCGTCGATAGCCGCATGTAGGGCTACACCCGCATAGTATTTGGTAAGCGACAAATATAATAACTCATGAGTTACAAGGCTCTGAAAATGTCATCGGATTGTCAAAGAGACGATGTTTGGCATTTTTTACCTCAATAAAAAAATACACAATTATTTTCCTTCTCAACTAAAAAATAGTCGAAATAACATACAAAAGCACAAAAAATTACTGTGAGTTTTGTCTGCTTCCCGTATTTATACCAGCGTACAGAACTGGGTAGAAAAATCACGAAGTAAAAAACAGAATTCCTTCTGCTCCCACGCAATAATTTTTTGTAAGCGAAATATTTTTTTATATTTTTTAAAAGCGGTTTTGTTTTTTCAGAAATAAAGGCAATTACATATATTTTTTTCAAAAAAAAAATCGAAGACCCATTCCGACAAGCGTGTTCGATTTCAAATGAAACCACCCATATATATATATATATATATATATATATATATATATATATATATATATATATATTATTCCGACAAAGATATGTGTGACCACTAACCAATTGAATTCACACTGTGCTATTTTATTATTTAACATTGCTGGTGCCATCGAACAAGTTCAAGCACCAGAGAGGTACGAGATGGAGCCGCATGTTAACGCCGTGAGTGCTACTTTCGCGTTATTAGAGTTCATTTTGCCATTTTCTGTCGTAGATACTCGTGTAAAATGCTAATATATGTTATTCTAAAACTCTTTCACTGAGAAAACACAATTTGTATCGCTCAATTTAAAATATATTAGTTACCGGCCGTTTGGCTTTCTTAGAGGACGCACGAGGTTTTCAAACAAACACACGTGCGCTAAAATTTACGTCAATGTCTCTGTACCTACTAAAGGGGTATTTAAAGAAGGAAAGACCGCTCTGATTGAAGTGTAAAAGTCTGACAACCCTTTCCTACTTTAGAGTCAAATCAGCAAGCAGAGAAATACACACAAAAAGATTCTTAGGTTTAGATATTTTGGAACGGCAGAATCTACATTACAGGTTGAAAATTTATAGAGTTATTTATAAGTCGTTTTGATATCTTTCCCCATACCTAACTTCAAGGCTACAAAAAGTGCGGCTCTATTTGGAGAATGTGCGATTCGACAAGCACAAAAAGACAAGCCTTAGGTAAAATTTCGTGTGGTGTGCAGATTACATATATTCATAAAATATAATAAAACTCTATGTTTTCCACTTGCTTGTTTTATCTTCTTTTTTTCTGTTTTGTTGATAAGCCCTTTTTATCTCTATTGGTTGTTTCTTATAATTTAGCGGGTTTTGCTAAACAGCCTAATGCTATCCTCGAACAGGGAAGCTGTGCCCCTGGAGCAGAACATGTAGGTATACAGGTCCTGTAAGCACACGAGTTATGTATGAATACAAGTCCGCCGGCATGTATACGGATATATCAGCTTGCATACAGGTCCCTTATTTTATAACGCCATTAGGATTGGACGGTTCCATTTGTACTATATTTATGCAGGCTTTTTTTAAAGTAGGGTACCGCTGCGTTTATAGACAGCCTACACTGAGGAAGGTTGCGAAAATTACAGAGGGACATAGAAGACAATACAAATGACTCAGGCTTCCAACTTGCAGCATATTATTGCAAGTTCAAAGTATGTGTCGCCTGTAATGTAATATACACCCCTCTTTATTTCCGTAATTAAAAGGGTTCTCGCTACGGCGAATCGCTTCGGAGTAGGGAAGTCAGCGGGGGACGGAACCAGCGGCACTCTTTCACCTGTTCAGGTTCACACAGATGGTGGAAGGCCGAGGGGGATGTCGGTGTTAGCTGACGAATTTAACTGTTTCACTTTCTACAATAAAGCCCGGTGCGCGCTGATGAAAGTATAAAAATGGAGGCGTGTTATAACGCGGCGATACACGATTATTCCAGCAGCGCTGCTAGATACAAAGGCCTATGAAACGATCTCTGGTAAAGAAGTACTGGTTACTGCGCATCACTGGAGCGAGATGCGGATATTCTTTTCGATGTGAATACCCATTTAGGCACCAACGCTCCAATAATTCGCAGAAACGTTTCATAACAGAATATACCAAATAGGCGAATCGAACTGTATGCTTGCGAAAACACATATCATATTCGCTAAAATATGAAACTGGGCTGATGTTGCTGGAAGCCGTTGCTCCCTCGGGGCAACCGCGTGCAGGAAAATTCCTCCAAGCGCAGTCGAATATTCAAGCACTTCTGAACAATGTATACAAATGCGTAATATTTTTCTCTTTATCTTGCCGCCTGCTTGCATCACAGCTGTATACTTTGTTCTAGCCTACCTCGAAAAAAGACGAAAACTACGGCGACTGAGAGCCAATCAAATGCGCGCACAATGCACGTGACACCTCACAACGGATAAATCGCATGCCGGTGCTACGTTGTCATGTCCCTTTCTCTAACGCGCCGTTATTCGCCGTTATTTGAGTTTTGCTGAAACGAAGCATCAACTCCCAGTTGAGGTTCTCGCGCCTAAAATAATGGTAAAGAGAGACAATAAACTATTTACAAAAATCTCAGCCTGCATCACTGCGAGCTTTGCATCATGGGACCTGTTTTACCATGGAGAGAAGTGGCGTTGGTTTGATTTCGATTATCCTGTTGATGGAGTACTGCACCTCATCACTGCATATATATAAGGTCAGCATACGCTTGGATTGCATCTATTTATCTTCGTGAGAGCCCCAGAGTAAACACAAATTTCCAGCGTCCGTTAGGAGTTCTCTAGACTTAGAACCGACTCTGTCCAAGCGAGTACATTATAATCTACAATTAGGTTACAAAGTTTATTAGGAAGCGCGTGGAGAACCTTGTCGAAAGCTTTAGAAAGATCAAGAAATATGCTGTCAGTCATGGAACCCCGGTATAGAGTGTCGTGAAGGTCATGAGTGAAAGGTAGAAGCTGGGGTTCACAGGGAGTAAATGTTTTGAAAGCTGTGATGTGCGCAGCTTAAAAAAAAGTTTGAATCCAAAAGGTGAACAAGATTGGAATAACTTACATGCTCAAAGATGTTTCACGGAATGCTAGTTAATCAGATAGGACGAATATTTAAGGCATTATGTTATCACCGCCTTTGTGCGGAGGAATCACCTTCCCTACCTTCAAGTTCCCTGGTGGTGTATGTAGTTGAAGTGACTAGGAATATATCTTGAACAAGATGACGTTGAAATAAATTTGAGTATTCTTTAAAATATTCGCGATAATGTTATCGATGTTCGAGGTTAATAATGCATCAAGGTTTCCAATAATGTTCCCGGCACCTCCACAGTCCACAAAAAGTTCAAAGTTCACAGTCCAAAACGACACCAGACATTTCGAGAAGGACGACACCGGGCACTTTGGAAGACTACGATCGGGACCAAAAGAACAACCCGTGATCAAAGAGACAGCTGGCTTATATAACGTTTAGGCTTCAAATTCCAGATGGTTAGAGTTTCTCTTTTCTATTTCAGTCGTATCTCGCCGGCAGCCCTTCACGCTCGAAACAGACAAATGAAAATGTAGGAGCGATGTTCGATCAAAAAAATGTTGAAGCCGAAATGTTTCTTTGGAGTGCGCTAAAATTTTGAACGCGTATACGGCGTAATTTAGCAATAATCCGCTCCCTTCGATGTTATACGTAAATCAACGCCCAAGGCTGCTCCGAAGCGCGAGTACATCAAATTAGTTGAAGCCGGCAGGCGGATGCCTTGTCGGACGCCATATTGTGATATCTTTATTTTCTTCAAGCACTTTTGCGTGACATGCGGTAGATTCTAAATGCTTAATCTCACCTGTTTTAATCAGCATTATATTTATTTATTTATTTATTTATTTTGTAGAAGAGGGGATTTATCACGATGCAACTCAGTTCCCCAAATCGCTGCTTTGATCCCACCACACTGGATTTTATTTCGCAGCGCGGCGAAGTGGACGAAGAACATCGTACTATACCCGAGCGTGTTGAGTTCGCCGACGTCGAAGTATAAAAAGGCCAGGTCCATTAGTAACGCCGATCGCGTGCGGAGTCTGAACCTTCCACGACGCAAAAGACTTTAGCGACGAGGTCGAAGAGTTGACGATGCCATTCGCGCACTCTGCACGGCAGCCATGCGCCTATCCAGCAGTTAATTGGCCAGTCTCTTCGCTCCAACCCTCCTATCATTGATTTGTTTTTGCCGATTGTGTCACGGAGAAGCAATGTTTTGCTTATTTTTTATAGTTATAATTACCTTATAACTCCCTTAGTAAATCCGAATATACGTAAAATACATTTTTCGTTCATGTTCATACGTTCGCGGAGATCCGTTTCAGCGTAAATGTCGAACAAGTTAAAAAATGATCGAAGGAACCCTTGAGAAAAAAAAAAAGGTGGTGGCAAATTGTGCGGAGTCTTCTGGTTTGCGGGTCCCGCGTCGTCGATCGTATCGTCTAATTCAGCGAACCAATTGGCTGCTGAACAATGTTCAAGAGAATCTGGGCTTACCGTGCCCCATTTCTGCAAGCTGTCAGCGACGACTTTATTTCAATAGAAATGTCGTTCAACTCGTGATCACACTTTTGGGAAGGTTGATTTGCCATCATTTATAATTAGACAAACAATTAAATCATCATTTTATGTTTCAAGGAAATAGGAGCCCCATTGTGGACCCACATAAAAACAATTTGAAGTTATAACACTGCTCCCAATGCTGCTAATATATGAAAGGCTTGCAAATGATGCTTATTGAGTGACAGCCTGAGAAACACAAACCGCGGGTTATTTTGTTCAAAATTATAGGCGCTTCATGCGTTATTCGTCGTTCCATCGGTACGAGCCGCAGTTGAATTGTTCGGGGAGCGGGAATAAGAGTCTCGTAAGCTCACAGCGCGTTTCTTAAAATAGGCCACTGAAAAGAGATGTTTTTTTGTTTTTGTTTTGAACAGCCTGGTGTGGAGACGAACCAGGCACGGCGCAGCCGTAGCCTTCGGCTATTGTAACGCGCCCCGGACGCCCGAGTGAGAGAAGCGAGAAAAGAGCGAGTGATGAGCAGAAAAAGAGAAAAGTAGGGTGACGTAACGGCGATGTCAAATATGTTGATCACCCTCTCGGCGCCAACTCGGACGGGTACAGCTGTTAACATCCCTGTTCCTCCGGGCGCTCTTTCTGCGCTCAATGATAGTGGGTTCTTGTTTCCGCCGCCTCAAAACCATGGCGTTACAGTCGCCGCCTCTACTGCTGCCGGGCCGCCCCTACTTTCCCCTAGATGGCGCAAGTTGTCCTGTCGCGTCCTAGGCGGCCAGTTCGCCGCCGCTACCGCTGCCCCCCCCCCCCCCCCGTTTGCTTGCCTGATTTTATTTCTCCTCGATTTCATTCTCGTCTTCTGGAGGCTGTCTATTTTATATCTTTTCATAAGCCACTGTCGACGCACTTAGAGCTGCTTCCTCAAGTGGGTAGGGGCAAATGAAGCACACATTTACTTTTCATACAAATTCTTTATTATTTACACGGATCTCATGCATACAATGGAAGATATAAACAGATAATAACATTTACGGAACAATAGAACAGATGGCACGAGAAGCACGTAAGAGCACAGGAAAGAAATATACATTTTATAAAAGATATCGCGCCACCACAGTTTTGATCAGCAGACTTCAATGTTTTGTAGACAAAAAATGATTTTTTTGTTTACTCAGCTAATCGGTGACTTGTTTTACGGTTTCTGTGCTTTCCTATCAGCTACAGACCTTTTCAAACGAGGTTTTTGCAGATCTCTTCTTTTAAAAGGCGTAAAGTCACCAGAGTTTACAGCCAGAACTATCTCGACAAGAACTTCTAGCCGGTTGCTGGACAGAGAAGGTCTCCGACTGTTCAGTCATGAAAGCACTAAGATTCACTCATCACATCATCCTTGTATACCAGGTTGAAAATGCACGCCAGAAAGCACTCAAGCTTGCCCACAAAAATAAGACAAGGGATCTGTGGGCAGAAAAGAAAGCACCAAAATGCCAGTGTCGTACTGTGCGCTTAGCGACGTGGTACGGTTCGATCAGCTCTGCGAATTACAGGTGCAACGTCGCTGATGCGTGCAGCAAAACGAAAACAGACGTGTGTTCAGTGCTATGTTCACGGGGTTTCTGCCGCACGAGACTGAAAATCGCAACCAGGATCGCACAACATGAAATGGGCTTGAAACGACAAGCGACGAAAAACGAAACTTTACCTCTCGCTTGGGAACTTCCTTGGGAATAAAATAACGACAAGACTTTCGACTTGCTGGAGTTCCCGCACCATTTCATGCAGCGTAGTAGAGCCAGGGTATCCTCTTCCGAGAGCACCAGAACTTTCGAAGTCAAATTAGCGCGGACCGAGCGAACACCACGTTCTCCGGAAGACACTCAGAGCCAGATGACCTCGCTCAATCGGATGTCGGCGACCGTTGCACCGGTTGCGCCGTTGCCACGGCTGCCACCGATCGTAACGCCATATTTTGAGGCGGTGAAAACAAGAACCTATGCTTGAGCGCCAGAAAGAGCGCCCCGAGGAAACTATGGATGTTAACGGCTGTACCCGTCTAGATGCCGGAGAGGGTGATCAATATATTTTACGTCATCGTGACGTCACCCTGACTCCTGGCGGCCTCTACCGAGCTTTCCTTGAACGCCGCTAGCTGCGTTAGCCTGGACGAGTGTCGAGAAAAACGTTTTACACGAACAAACGTTTTCTTTGTTTTTGTTCTTTCTAGAGCAATAATGACGGCGAGAGACGCGATTTAGTCGGTAGTCACTTCCTTTCCACTTGTTTTCGCTCTCGGAGTTTCGGACGCGGGGGGCAGAGATGGATCGGCTCGGCCATCCACGTTGAGTTAGAGTGAAGAGGCTATGCTCAGCCCATCACGCTTGGGGTGAAAACGGTTTATGACCATTCTGTGACGTCATGGACTTTGCGTGCAAAATGTCAAAGAAATCTCGAGCCGTCAATATTCACCTACCTTTAAAAAAAAAAAGATTAGCGTGAAAGTTTATTTTTTTACACGCGTGTCCAAACCAAACTATTTAAAAGAAAAACATGTTTTTACTTTTTAGTGGTTCTTCTGTCGTGTTAAAAAAATATTACGTTTTATTCTTCTTTACCAAAAAATAAACTATGCATAGCGGAACACCCATTCTCCGTCTGAATGTTGCCCTAACGGTCCGAACAACACGCCAAACTTTAAATCTAACCGCTCATTTACTTAAAATGAAGAAGTGATTTTGTGGAATTCATATGGGGAAAATGGTGACTTACATGGAGCTCAATGGCGCCATTTTCCGGAAATGGCCGAAGACGGGTTCAATTTTTCTGATGATATTTTCAGAAAATCACTTTTAATGTTTAAATGAGATAACGTGTAGTCCTCAAACTTTGATATTCAGTTCCGACTACTTGCATTGGATTTGGACGGGAGGTGAATACATTTTTTTCTTTGACACGCCGTTGAATGGTTACCGTCTCTGTCAGTGGGCAATTTTATGGACCTATTTTTTTTCTCGAATAATAGATGAATTTTGGTATTGGATTCTAGGCTCCCACTATTTCGTGGATAACGCAGATTGCCAATCATCGCGAAAGGCAGAAGACGCAAGTAACACACATGGGACAGGATTAGTGTCCTCACACCGAAATGCTTTCTGCGCGGTTCGCATTTCCGGGGAGAAATGTCATCTTGTCCGCGTTGTTTCTTACGTTCTCTGGGTGGATTCAATTATGGGTGGCATGTGTGCTCCGGGGAAGAGCAGATGCACTGGTCGTCTTCAGAAGGGATATGTTTCTAACTGAATCAATTACGAAAGTTTGTTTCTCTAGCCCAACAACGACATTCGATTACGCTGAAACAAGTGAGCGATACAGAATCAACTTTGTGGAATCCGGGCAAGTCACTAGTCCGAGAAAAGAAACCACAAAACTAAATGTAAAAAAAGAGGTTTTACCATGAGGCTCTACCGGTTGCCCAATCCAATGGAATGTCGCTTTTTCACGTGCGCTTCCGCCGGCCAGCTCCCACTTCTTCCTCATTCTCCATTCGCGGCCCGCACTCTCTCCTCCTGTTTTCGTTTTATTATTATTCTTATTAGTTCGCGGCATTAGGCATGTTCATGGCAACGTCATCAGGGAGTGGCTCCAAGAGCAGTCCTGGCTGGACCCTATTTTAGTCTACTGCAGCCTGCAGTTGGCGGTCGGCCTTTGCCTGCTGCTGTTGTCGCGCCTCGAAGAAAACCCGGGCCTCTACATTTCCCGGAGTTTATCCACCACCCAGGTCTCACGATTAGTTATATATGTTGAAAACTACATCCCAGGTAGCACAAAGCTCCGGACCAAAATCTTGCAAATGTCAGGGAGTTTAGCGCCTGGAAGAACCTGAAGAAGCCAAAGTAGAGCCAAATTTGACCTTCTTTGGCAAGAGTCAGGGTATTTGGGCTCTAATTCGCCAAAATAAGGGTCAAAGTTCGGCTTCTCTCCCTGGTAGTTTGCCTGTTATTTGTCCTCTCTGGGCCAAAATCGCCGAACGAGTGCCTGAGTTAGGCTTACTGCCTCGTAGTTCGGCTGTCATCTGCCATCTTTGGGCCCAAGTCGTCAAACAAGTGCCAGAGTTAGGCTTCGCGTCCTGATAGTTCGGCCGTCATCTGGCAGCTAACGGCTAAAGTCGCCAAACAACTACCAGAACTAGGCTTACTGCCTTGGATTTCTGATGATGAGGTATGGGACGTACGCGTGTGGTCTGCAACTCAATTAAAAAGAAATATATTTTATCCTGCTCGCAACATTTTATATTATTCTGGGTGTTTCTTAATTTCTCCAGGCCAAAGGTGGGCAGAATGTTTTTTTCCGCGGATGGACCATGCTTTGCAAACGCAGATTGCGCCGCATTGTTGTACTCTCGCGTAGGTAACCACGAGAACATCGGGACGCGCCATGAGACTGCTTCGACGTTACAGAAACTGCTGCCATCGAGCAAGCGCCGCGCGAGGCTAATGTACGCACGTCTCCTCAAGAAATACCATTATTTGGCGGCGCATTGCAAAAGCGAGCGTAGCTTTGTGCGTGTCTTGCATTGTGATTCAGCACTGTCAAATCCTAGCGATAACAAAAAGTGGAAGCGACCGGGGCTCTGTGGTACCGCTCCCACGTCTCATTTGGGGGAACTAAGATGGAATCCTAGAGGGGACGATTTTTTTTAATGTTTTATTTGAAACATTTGACAGCATCAAACCAGAAACTCCTTTCTCTCACGGTCTTTCACTCCCCCCTCACCCTCTAACCAAAGGTGACATTCCAAGCTCGGGTATGAGGCATGGAATGTCTTCACTTTCAGTCCAAAATGCAGAGGGAGCTTAGCTGCATTGTTCATTCCCCTTCAGACTCGCCTTTTGCTAAGCCTCCCCACCTGTTTTGCGTCATCGTGCGTCATCGAGCGCGACGGCCGCTTTAATTAAGCAAATCAGAAGGGTGGAGCGAAACGCGTGACCTCTCTCCATAGGACGCGTAGGGCAAAAACGCTTGGACGAAAATTTGTCACGTGACTCTCTCTGTCGCGCTGATGGGAGCTCTGGGGTTGTTTTCGCCGTTTGCCAAGTTATAAAAGTTGTCGGGCTACGTATGTCAGGTTTCCGAAACGCACTCTACAGTGTTCTGTTGCTATCGTGTGTTGCAGATGTGGCCGTGGTTCTTCATCGTAAACGGCCGGAATACGTCCATGCGAAATTTTCGGTAAGGGCCATTTTCTTTTTGCAGGAGTCTGTGGAATTCTTGCGCGGTGTTTGTTGGACGTGCTTCGACAAAACCTGGACTTCGTCGACGACGAGACGTCAGTTAAATATGCACAACCTTCTTCCTCGACTGGGTTTTTGGGCTGCCCGAGTCGGATTATGCATATATCAAGGATTACAAGATATCGCTTTTATTAGTAAGTACATTGCAAGCATGCGTGTGATAGTAGTTTTGATTTCCTCTGAATCTCCGCGGTTTTTGTGTTTTAATTTATGAGATTTGCTCTTCATAAAATCGGTATTAATTTAATTTTACAATTGTCTTTTCGTTTTACTGAAAATTAGACCTCTGTAAATATTTATTTATTTATTTATTTATTTATGCACATACCTACATCGCCCAGGGGGCAGTATTGTAGGGGGTTACATGAAAGAAAATACATGACAAACAAGTGAAATAACAAGAAGACCTAAAATAACATAGAAGTTCCAGATACCTATTGGAAACAAAAGTTTTATAAAACTGAGAAGAACATGTTTTCAGGAGAATTGACAATTGAACTGTCCAGACGATTCCAGTCGGAAATAGTATGGGGAAAAAAGAGTGGGCACAAACATCCGTTCGGCAGTTAATTTCTCGAACTTTCATCTGGTGATCCGTTCTTCTTGATACGTAATTTGGTGCGTGCATATACATGCTTTTATCGATTCCGGTTTGATCATTATAAATAGAGTAAAATAGCTTTAACCGTAAAAATGTACTTCGTTGGCAAAGGAGACTCCAATTAAGTAAGCATTTTAAGTTAGTGATGCTCGAACGAAAATCATAGTTACTTGTTACAAAACGAGCTGCACGGTTCTGAATCCGTTCCACTTTATAAATTAAATTATGAAAATGAGGGTCTCATATTGCACATGCGTATTCCAATATTGGTCGCATATTTGTTGTATAGAGCGCCTCCTTGAGGGACACTGGCGCAGTTTTGAAATCGCGTTTAATAAAGTTTAGAACACCGTTGCTTTATTAGTCACGTAGTCCATGTGCTTATTCCAGGTCAGATAAAATGAAAAGTATATACCTAAGTACTTGAAATTGTTAAAGCGATCAAGAAAGTGATGACACAGATGATAGTTCGATAAATGAGGCTTACGCTTTCTGGTAAAACTTAGAAAACAACACTTTTTTTTGTTTAAACTCATTTTCCACTTGTCACACCACACTAAGACAAGATCCAAGTCATACTGTAGGGCCGCAACATCTGATGCATTTTGGACTCTACGATAATTGACACAGTCGTCTGCATAAAGCTTTATACTACACGTTATTCTGTTTGTGACATCATTAATATAGACGAGAAAGAGCAATGGCCCCGAGACCGAACCTTGAGGGATCCCTGAGGTTACGTTGACGTAAGATGACATTAGCCCGTTCATAATGACACACTGTTTTCTGTCTGATAAGTAATTATCTAGCCAACCAAGAACATACGTAGGTAGCCCCAGAAACGATAATTTATGTCAAAGAAGAGCATGAGAAACGGCATCAAAAGCCTTCTGAAAATCCAAAAATACAGAATCAACCTGTAAACCTTTGTCGTAAGTACCCAAAATATGGTGGGTAAACTCACTCAACTGGGTGACACAAGAGAGGCCAGACCTAAGACCGTATTGGTGAGGCGTGAAAAATGTGTCAGCTTCAAGATGCTTCATAATGTTACAATAAATAATATGTTCCAAGGTTTTACAGCATACACTGGTGAGTGAAATAGGCCTATAGTTCATGACACTGTCTTTAGCACCGGATTTATGTATTGGAACAACATTGGCAGTCTTCCATTCACAAGGGAGTTCACGGGCTTCTAAGGACTTATTAAACAGTATAACCAAAAAGGGGTCAATGCACGGGCACAATTCTTCAGAACATGGTTAGAAGTACCGTCTGGTCCGGGCGCAGCCCCCGGATGTATAAGTAAAGACAAAACACCGTTTTCTGAGATAACAATGACGGGCATAACCTCAGAGATAGACTCCGCCGCGGCTGGCGTAGCCCCGTTGAATGGTTGCGAAAAGACCGAATGAAAATACGCGTTGAAACATGTCGCCTTTTCGAGATCGTCGGAGACAGTGCCCTGTCCGTCAGAGATCGCGGGAATACCAACTCCGTCTTTTCTATTAGATTTTACATACTTCTACACATCTTTTGGATTACTCACCAATTTTTCTTTAAGGGAAATAAAAAAATTGATTTTGCTTCTTTAATTTGTATTTTTAAATAAGAGCCGATCCTCTCGAGCCGATCGCGTACGTCACCATGCTGTGTTTTGCGGTAACGTTGATACAGCCGACGTTTCTTATTGATAAGTGAGCGCAGCTCTTTAGTTACTTAAGGTTTATCAACTCTATGTTTTCCGGTGATAATTTTGGACGGTACATGACGATCAACCAATTCAGCAAGCTCACTCTTGAAAAGATTCCACAGACTGTTAATTTTCATATGTGACGAGCATTCTTCAAACTCTGGGAGTGATAGAAGATAGGTTATTCGAGAGTCCTTCAAAATTTCCTCTATCATAAAAGAATACTTTCGTCGAGGGCGGTTTCCTAATGTCAAGTGGTTCACAGCGAATGTTACCAACGACTACCCCGTGATCACTAATCCCCGAGAGTACGCTGTGTGTAATGATAGTGATTTAATGAACTTCTGGGAGCGATAAAAGAAATTGTGTTCGTCCGTTTACGTGATTGATATGCAACAAACGATACGCAACGTCCAATACAACGAAGACTTGCAAGACGTCCGGCCAATACGGAGCAGACGCGTCGTAGGTTATTCGCATAAAATTGCGCGAAGACTAGGCCGGGCAAAACGACCGCGGCAATCCCTGCCGTATATCAAACGGTGGTGCAAACCTGGGCATTTGAGCGATATTGGAACCGACGTTTTGCCGGTACTGGCACTACACTGCCATGTATCGCCGTGATGCTTGGGAACGAATATGATGGCACCTTACCATCGTGTTTCCAACGCTTATTTAATTTAATTTTCTTCTGGAGCGCGTGAAAGAGCATTTATGTGGCATACACGAGGTATTCCAAACTTCGGCAGGCCTCTGGGCTTTCTTTGGACCTTTTGGCACTTATTTGGCACTCCAGTGGCTAGCCAGAGAAGAGCCAAACTTTGGCGTGCCTGTGAATCCCCAAATTAATATTTACTTCGGCACTTATGCCGGAGCAATATCAAGTCTGGCACTTTTTTGGCACAGCTGTTGTGGACCAGAGAAAAGCCAAATTTTGGCATGCACGAAATACCTAAATTAGGCGTTGCTTTCGCAGTTATGGCTCAAGATATGGCACTTACTTCGGCACTTCTATGGCGGACAAGAGAAAAGCAAAACTTTGGCGCGCCTTAGTATCGCCCAACTAGGGCTATAGTTAGGCAACCCACTTTGGCACTGACAAGCGCCATAAGCAAAACCAAACCGGGCCAAATTTAGGCCCTTACGTTTGCCACGATTTCGTCCAAGTAGGGCGTTTTTCAGGCGTGCTACCTGGGAAGGTACTTCGTCATGATTCACCTGACAAAGAAGAGAAGCAACTAATCAACATTCGTTCCACGTTCGTAGAACAAGCCCAATGTCCAAAGTTGACGCACGAAGTACCAACTGACGTCTCCAATTTTAAGACCCGAAACTTGAATTCAACAACTCTACATGCTAAATGTACAAGCCAAGAACGAAAAAAATACAATACGACTTGGCCCACTCGAAGCTGATAAAACGAGAAATAGCTAAAAGCCGCCTTAGTACAACGCTCTTGAAATTTTGTGACCACACAACAGGGAAAAAGTTTGAAGTAGAAGTGGAATGGCTTATGGAGTCTGAATACCTGATTTATATTCTGCGTGAGGTCGTAGAAACAATGGTGGAAACTAACAGAAGACAAGAAAGAAGAGTTGAAAAGAATCGCCACCCAGCTGGCATACCCTATATCCTGAGAATACCTCACAACTTGAAAAGAATAGCAAACAAGATTAACATCAAAGTAGTACCCTCTGCGCCAGACATATTTAAACGATTTTGATTTGAAATAACTCACAGAAGGAATCAATTCATCAATGCAAATTGCATCATGCAAACAAATATGTCAACTGCAGCGTTGGAGTCATATATGATATGCAGTTTACCTGTGGGAGAGTCTACCTGGGTCACACTGGCAGGTGTGTTAACATCATCCTTTCACTCAGCGGAGACCGGCTGGACACTCAGCTATACATGTGAGAAGCGTCAAGTGCTCGCCCAATGTCCAGCCATTCTGAAGTCCTCAAGCGGTATCTTAACAGATTTGAAAAGAGCGCACCTTCGAAACATCTGACTGGCTTCTCAGAGTGAGAAAGATTCGCGAGCGCCGAATCCGTTGTGTCGATGTGTTAGTGCGAAATTCGGGAACGGACCAGAGGACTATCAGTACGAATTATTTTCTGACTCATTTTAAAGTGCATAGCCTCAAACTTTTAACGGTTGGCAGGTAGGGGGATTTGTTGTTGTGGGAGATCGCTTTGTTCCTGAAGAACTCCCTGGAAGTCTTTAAAATTCATTTTAGGCTCGTCCAGTCAGTCTCGCTGGCTGAGTTAAAAACACAGACAAAGTCCTTGTTCCAAAGGATGGAATTGATTATCCTGGTAAAAAAAGTGCAAGCTTCGAAGAAACTTAATTTGTCGCGTTTTTCACGGCAAAATTCCATAAGACTAGGTGTCTGTTCAGGGCTATCATCACTGAAAGGGACTCTTGCCAGCGGGAAGTAGGCGGCGTCCTACGTAAACAGCTTTCGGGTTTGAAATTGGGGGATCCATTTCTTAAGAAACTCGGAAGCGATAATTGAATTTCTACATAGCGGTTACCTGTGGGGTACAAAAGGCTTTTCGACAGATGTCGAGGATTTGTTTTACTCCGTACCACAAGAATAACTGCGGGCGGCTGTGCAAACATGTATCGAAAAGGACGGGGAGGTGCAATTCCGTAGTTCTACAGACATCACCGTAAAGGTTTTTTTTAATTGCAATCTTATTTGCTCCGAAGTAGTTTGGTCTCTTTCGAAGTGGAGCAGTTTTTACAAAGTAAAGACATTTGCATCGGATCGAGGGTGGCACCTGTACACTGCGATCTTTTTCTTGCTTCGTGTGACAGGGCATTTGAAAAAGTGGTGCAAGAGAACCACAAGCTTCGAATATTTAGATACGTCGACGATTTTCCTTTTTGAACAGAGATTCTGTAGAAGTCAACAACGAAAATGTGGTTCCTGAACTGTTTGAGGTATTTAAGAGCAGTGCGGCGGTCTTACGTTTCACACATAAAACCGCGAACTCCTGGAGCTAGCAATTTTTGGACTTCGGTCTTTTGTTTGACGGTGACAATGTGTTTTGGCGGCATGAGCCTCCTTCTCAAAAAAGGTTGCGTTCCTATGACTCGGCCCACGCGAAGCTTGTAACGAGCGGAATAGCCTCCAGTTGCCTGGCTACCTCTTTGAAGAAATCCTGCGCTCACAAGATGAGTTCTTATTTCCGGACACAGTTAGTTAGATTGCAATTAGTTGGTTTCCCACAGAGTGTTTTTGTGATGTTGCAGAGGGTTTTATCAAAAGCTAAAAGGGCTTAGGCAGACGGGAGCAGGCTGAGAGGGAGAGGCGAGAGGTCAAACCTGTTATCATTATATATGTACAGCGCAAGTTTTCGCATACCCTGAAAAAGGTGGCAAAAATGTTTAGTACTGCGTTTTTTTCAGCATTTAACTAACTTATTATGCTATGTAAAAGAATAAACAAAATGAAAGCCGTTTACAACTCCCTGTAACGACGAATTAGAGCGCAGCTCTTGAGGGAGGAGGAAGGCACCGAGGGGTCACGTGACCCCGGGAGGGTGGGGTCACGTGGCCCGGGGTCACGTGACCTCGAGGGATTTTCCCCGCTAAATATAGCGGGGGAAAATTTTCCGCTCAATTTAGCGGGTAAAATTTTCCGCTAGGATTTAGTGGTGAAAATTTTCCGCAAAATTTAGCGGGGAAAGTTTTCCACAGATTTAGCGGGGAAAATATTCTGCCAGATTTAGCGGGAAATTTTCCCGCTAGATTTAGCGGGAAAATCTTCCGCTAGATTTAGGGGGGAAATTTCCGCTAGATTTAGCGGGGAAAACTTTCCGCTAGATTTAGGGAGAAATTTTCGCTAAATTTAGCGGGAAATATTTTTCCCTATTGGTAGCGGAAATTTTTCCGCCAGGTTTAGCGGAAAAATTTTCCGCCAGGGTTTAGCGGGGAAAATTTTCCGCTAGATTTAGCGGGGAAATTTACCCATCATGCACCGCGCGGTTGACGCCGACGGCGACGCCGCCTGCGGCCGGAAACCGGCGCTCCAAGAGCTGCGCTCTAAAAAGAAGCGTTACGAAGGTGGAGAAGTGTGCATTAACCGTAATGCGACTAAGTTTCGTGAGTGCGCTACGGGAGTCACCATTGAAATTGCCCTGCCATGCTGTTGGGTTTACGTGGGCCAGACGGGGAGGTGCCTCGGTGATAGAATTAAAGAACACTCAGATGCCGCCAGGCGATCCCCGTCTGGACATTTGGCTGCACACTGAGATAGATGTGAATGCCAACATGAGTTTCATAGAACTAAGGTTGCGGTAAGATTCAAAACGCAACTGGAGCGTGAAATACACCAGGCCTTCAAGATAAGGGCACATGGTTCAAAGTTTTGTACCAGCGCACCCTCTATCGTATTCTTTGATAAGGAGCAAGCTTTTATCACTCAAGTTTCAGACACCCACCCGTTACGTTTGGCTTCTGGCTTTTTTTAAATCTATATATGTATCCTCTGTGCGCAAGCGCGGTTTTAATATTTTTTGTGTGTGTAGTAAAATTCGGTGGCAAGAGTGTCATGTAATGCCTCTCTTTTGTTGTAGTTTTTTTGGCGTAATTTCCCATCTTGTGTCGTGCTGACTTCCTTCTTGGGGTGCTGACATTTGTAAATAAATTTCGCTAGATAATGTCTTCACTAAGCCTAATATTTCTATATGCACAGAGAATGCTTTATTTCGCGGCAATTTCGGAAACGTGTTTGAGGTAGAATAACTCTATCTCCATTATTATTTCTTTGGTTTGAACGAAGCTTATTTACATTTAGCTATTGTCTATATTCATAATAAAAACTACATCAACACTGCTGAAATAGTAGTCAGGCATAATTCTATGACTTCGTATATCGTGAATTTACTAATATATCACATTTATTTATATCTTACGGAAATAAATATCGCGAAATATATTGAACTGTTCAAAATATTCTACCTAAATAATATATATTTGCATGACCAACCTTTTTGGGATTGTTTTTCATTCGCAGGGCTCAATTCATGCCATATATGCCTGCTTTGAAAAATGTGAACGACTCTACGTTTCAAGTAAAGTATAAGCTTAATAAAAATTTATTAACTGCTAAGTTTGCGCATCTCAACGCTTACTAGAAGAAAAAAAGGTTCTAGTAGAATAGGACCACAAACCAGGAATTGGGCGGGTATTTAAAGTCAAAGTAAAATTTCAGGCTTTTACGTGCCAAACCAAAGAAGGGCATCTGGCGCGCCCCAGCGAAGGACTGAGGATTAATTTCGACCACCTGAAGATCTTTTGACGAGTAACCGAAAGCTCGGTTACACGGTGCCTCCTCCGCAATAAGCCTCCGTCAGATTGCCGGCAACTCAGCCGGGATTCGACCACGAGTGTTTAAAGAGCGCCTCATTATTTATTCAAGATATATATGTGTTTTTGTTTGTTTTATGGCAGAAGTGTTGTTTAGATGTTTGGCTGTATTTGAACTAGTGATTGTAAGCAAAACTTCAGCACATACTGTCACGATGTCTTGGCTTTAAGTAAAACTGAGCAAAGCACTTCGAATGCTTCAACAAATTGATACTCAGTATCCGTTAAACAACAAATGGAAAATCGAGAAATCTGCGAATAGCACCCTGGAACACTTCACCAAATAAAAATTTCAGACGCCACGAAGACAGCGTATCCAAGTGAGAATGCTCTTTTGGTATCTTGAATAAATTGAAAGCAAAAATGTACTCATCTTACTAATTTGTTTAGCCGGCCGCCTTCCAGAAGTTTTTAACGTGCAACTGGCGTTTTCTTAAAAAAAAAACGGAGCTGCAAATTTAGTTTTTAGAGTTTTGACTGAGCGCTATAACAAATTAAATTTAACACTGAAACAAAGTATTCATTAACTGATCGCTTGAGATCAGGAAATAGATAAAATAGGTCCAAAATGCAGCCTTTTAACTTCAAACATCGTTGTTACCGCGTGCCCCTCGACTGCACAAAAAGCAATGACCTCGCGCTCTTAGCCTTCGCTGTTTTACACGTTAGGATGAATCATGATGTAGTGTTTATCGCAAACTACAAAAAGTAAAAAAAGGTGGTCGTATGTTTTTTCTGTCGTCCACTGTGCCAACGGAAATACAGAATCTTCAACAACGAAATGCCGAAACGACTTTTAATCATTGCGGAAGTTGCACACAGGATGGCGTCACCTTACAGGGCAAACTACATTGCATGGTATCCATACCGTACTTGGCTACGCCACCTGCCTTGAGTCTCTATTTTTTTCTTTGCATTGTGGGCGCCACCCTCGCCTTGGTTGCTCTGGGCTCGCGCTATTTGATCCGAGTAGCCTGGGCATGGCGGAGCAGTGACGGTGAGCAATGTTAATAGCAGGGTGCCAAAACAGAATGTAACAATAAAACAAAAAAAAACTTTAAAATAACGTCACTTTTCGGTCGAACAAAGACGTAATCAAGCGCCATTTAATAGGTCTAAAACCGAAAATATTTTCTTAGCACTTTTCGGCTCAAGAGGAAAGTTCAGGCATTTTAGTATCTTCTCGTCCCCAGAGGAAACAGAAGATGCCATCTAAGTGTTTGCAAAGTACGGCTGCAACTGAACGAAGTA
>JAZHYW010052658.1:0-20093 GCA_037355805.1 Ixodes ricinus
TATTGTTTAAAATGTGTTAGTTCCTTAGAAATAAAGGAAACAGCGCGCAAACGACAAGGACGAGGAGGAAAAGGAGTACACAGGACGAGCGCTGTGTACACTCTTAATCTGGGGCCGGCAAACGTCACGGCCGTGGCCGTGACGTTCAAGAGTTTTCAGGACTTAGGGGCGAACTGATCCGGCCCCGTCAAAATAGCCGTGTACAACGTCACGGCTGGAGTGTGCCCCTCCCTCTTTTATGGTTCGAATGGCTATATAGGTGGCTCCGTAGGCGGCCTGTAATATTTGGCGGCCCGTTTCTGCAGGGCCGACAAAACGGGCCGGCTATGCGCATAATAGCGGAAAAAACACTCTGCTCTCCGCTAGATGGCGGCAGTTGAGGCCGCCCAACGTACCCCGCAGGCCGCCGGCGGGGCACGTACATTATCTTCTCGGTGTGTGACGACGACGAATTTTGAACGTACAAAGTCCTAATCTAATCGGAAGCATCTGCGGGTGACGTTTGTTTGTGATATCATGGTGATGGCAGCCTATGTTTAGAGTGTGCGTCGAAGCCGCGGGACAATGAGTTAGTTCTTCAGGATGCTCACGTCGAAGTATATCAACGGAATTCAACGCGGGCGGTGTAACCATGAGGGAACATATGAATGCGATGGCGTCGCACGGCCCGCTGCTCAGGCGGCTCGACCAGCGCGACCAGGACGACCCCCACCTCCTGGGCCAATTGGCTGGTGCTGTTACTGTGGGCACAGTCCTCTTCAGCACAACCGACTGGGTAATTATGTAGCTCACTGTCTAATAACGGAATAGAGTCAAGTGTTGAAAGAGTTCCTAGCTAGTAAGTTTTGCTCTCGCCAAAAGAGGACGTCTTGGACCCTGTCCTGGATGATACAGGTATCTATACCCAATATTTTTTATATTCTACGAAGTACGTTTGGAATCGCCTCTTTTCAAATTATTCGGACAGCAGCTGGCGTCGGCGGTGGAGAGCGGAGAACAGGTTTACTTCATTTCACTGTCAGCATGGACTTACCACAATGGCTACACGCGTGGACTCTTCGCGTTTGACGCCGGCTCGGCTGCGCACAAGCACTCGTGGAGGGTGACTATTTGTAAAGTAATCGGTTCACAGTCGAAGCCCTTACAGTTTGCCTATGTGAAGGTGAGGCAAAGGAAGCTAACTGTCAATGCCTCAACGGTGGCCACCTGCATTTTACAGCGACAAGGTGTGAATAGTCTATAGGAGGGTACTTTTCTCTTGCCGAAGTGTCCGCCGATACAGCACGGCGTATACGGCGCACTCATCGGCTTGCCGTCCGAGGTATATAGTCGCGCGGTCTCGGCCGGCGTCGACGCGTAATCATGGAGGACGGCCACTCAAGGAACATTTGTACTGAAATGGATGGTGAATGTAACATCTAGAATACAATAAGTTTGTCCTTGTGTGTGCACCCTCCTTTACTCACGCGACCGTCGACGTGGGCCGCAACGTTTTTTTCTGTGTGAATGAGCCTTCCAGGGGACTCGCGTCCCTGCGCCAGACGTCCAAGCGTGACATGTTCGGACAATCACCGTCGCGCCGCATCGCAGCGTTGCGAAGTACCCGCTGTCCGCAGTGAAGGTGTGCCACAACTTGCTCGCTTTAAAGTTTAAAGCATGTTGAGCTCTAATCATACGCGCCCGGAAGCGAGAAAGACAGCTCAGCAGTTCTACGCACATCCAAGCAAAAAGAATCATACTCGGTTGTCTCGCGCCCTCCTGCGGACTTCATTCACTGCTGTCACTGTCCGTCATCTTACGCAAACATTTTACCAATTTTTTAAGTTTGTGCTCATGATGTAACAGAAGTATACATGTTAGATCTTATTTCAGGCACAAAGTGGGGAATCAAATTTTGGAATATTTATAAAAAAAAAAATCTGTGGGTGCAACTGCGCGGACACGCAAGTTGCACACGTTTTTGTCCTCTTTTTGTTAGCGATTGAAGCGATCTAAGGAGAAAACTGACATTTCTCAACCTGTCGGAGTCAGCATGCTTGACTCCTTCGCATTTCCCTACATCTTAAGCTACTGAATCTAACTTTTTTGGTGACACTCTAGGTATGGCAATTTATCAGGCTAACTGAATTTAGGAAATGTAATGTATTAAACAATATTTTGAAAAAATATGTCAAACTATCTTTTTCTACAGTACTTGACGCAGTTTAGCAAGGTCTTAACCCTGGGCCTGGAGCATTACTTTCTAAATTTAGTATTTACAGAAAGCGAATTACTTAAAATTTTTTACACCATAATTATCCCAACAGTCAGATTTTCATTAATTTTCCTAACAAACAAAATTACGTTTTATGTGCGACGTGTAGTTTTTGAGCAACGATATAGCCGGTGTTTGCATGGCGCAGCCTGTATGGTATAGCCACATGAACCTGCAGATCCTGGCAAGTAGAAAGCGCTCAGCTCCCCTTCCTGGTTGCGTCAATATTTGCTCTTCTGTTCCCACTCTTCAAACTGCCGCCAGAGCTAAGGGTATATTCATACGACGTCAGACCTGCTTTTTAATGTCGAGTAACTACACACAAGCATGGCCCGCCGAAAGCAAATGCGGTTATCTAATTGGCGAATTTGTTTTTCCTTATTTTGTTTTTTCTGCAGAGTTTACGAATAAACGTTAAGTTAGCGGCCATGTTTGTGGCCGATGACTCAGCATCTGAATAGACTAACCTTCAGCAAGCTGCTTCTACTAAATAAACCTATGGTTTGCTAAATTTTAGAACGTAGTTAAGGATGCAAGACCTGTTCTCTCTTCCTTGTTTTCTTATAATAAAATATTGAAAATTCTTAATCGCTGCAGCATCAGCGCCTTGACGACAGAGGCAACTGGCCTTCAGGACGTGCCACGCGGAGACCCGATCTAATGGCGCGGAAGCCCGGCAGAACTACGCTTACACTCGTCCCGGAGAGCGCACCTGCAAACCGTGGCGGGTCCTAGTTCACGAAGTGTGTCAAGTGAAAGCAAGGCCATGCTGCCACCGATGTTTCAGCAAGTGACACGGAGTTTTCATATACTTTTCTTTTTTTATTGTTTGAAAGTGGTATTTATTGCAACAAAGCACCACCTGTATCTTACGCTGCGCATCTAATTTAAATACGTAAATGGATTGTTTACCTGCGGACCCACTGTTGTTTTAAATGTTTGGAATTCACCGGCCTTGCCCTTAAAACAATTCCTCTATATTTACTTTCTCCTAGAGCACTTCGGGAAGTCGAATTTAGCTAAATTATACAAATTAAGCTCGGTAATGATTTTCTAATATATTTTGCGACTCAAAAAGTAAAGCTGCGACGTGACTCTCTCACAAGAAGACATCAGGCTCAGTGCCACGTCACAGCTTCGATTTTACGGTGAAATTTTTCTGTACTTCTCATTCGCCTGGCTTTCTTCATGGATCACAGTCCTGGACCCTCTCCGAGATACTCTGCGGGGAAGTTGCACGACGGGACATTTATATCTAGGGGGCCCGCTAGAAAACGGGCCCCTAGAAAACGGACCAGGCCAGAAAACAGGCCAGCTGGCTGAAAAACGGGCCAGCTTGAAAACGGGCCAGCTGGAAGACAGGCCAGCTAGAAAACGGGCCAGCTAGAAAACGGGCCGGCAAGATCCAACTTGTCACGGCAAATTTTGGGGCCACCACAAAAGGGACGGCAAACGGGCTGGCAATTTGAGGCGGCCCCAAAATTTGCCGTGACATGGGTGGGTCTCATTTGTCACGGCTATAGGTGGCTCCCTAGGGTGGCCCCACGACTAAGAGTGTACCCACATATACCAAGGCCTATATTACAAAGCCGCCTATTCATCTCATGGCAATATAAAAACATGTGGACTCCTTTCTCTCGCGGACTACATAGTGTGGACCAATGAAAGCCCTACAATACGCGCAGATTTCGAATGATTTTATATATAACTCGTTTTAAAGAGAGTCTGATAGGTACACAATCGGATAAGACTCCTCTTTTCTCCGTGGGCGAAGCCATCGCTTGCAACTCGCCGACAAGTGCCCTTCGTCGACCACTTCACTCGGAAGAAAATTCTTCAATCTTTGAACACGCTTTTAACGAGGAAATAAGCTACGCACGGTTGTGGTTTCAGGTTCGTTGGAATGCTTAGAGCGTCTAGATTGAGTTGTCACCACAAAAGGACAATCTCAGAATAGACTTCAGTGCCGCCTTAATGTATTACTTTTTACCATGAACTAGATCGAGAAGTGGTGTTTTATTTTGCCTCGTTTCTGTGAGGGACACGAGGCCTTCGTGAAATCTCCCAAAATTTAATTTAAAGGACAATAAAAAAAAAATAAACCTGGCGGTGGAGGACCGGACGATCCTTCTCCAACTCGTGCGATTATCTCACTTGAGAGCTTTAGCAAATCGTTCAGATGACTCCGAATACGATAGCCGATACTCCGTCGCCACATTTGTGCATACCTCGTATATAGTTCTCGGGTATCGTTATCGGGGTATCAAAGAGTATCGAAACGGTCTGCTAAAACTTTCTATGGAGACGCCATCGATAATTTTCTGTTGCATGTATGGTTTCGAAGCGGTTATTCAGTGCGGTAATTCTGTCCACTTTTTTCCCCCTGTTTTCTCATTAGCTTTGCAAAATCATTAAAGAAAGTTATTGAAAAAATATTTTTTTTCTATTTGTTTTGATGAGGGGCATGATCCTCCGTTTATGGAGAAAACGTAGCTGAGCGATATATAGAACTTTCCACCACAGAACTCTTTCTTTTTTTTCGTCTTTATAAAACCAGCGCATTTAGACAAAAACTATACCTGCCCCGTGCTTTATTAAGTTTATTCTGGGAACGGCCGAACGAAGCTAAGAAAATGTTTCGTGATCATTTTTGCTGAAATTTTTTAGTCTTACTATTGGATTTAAATAACTAAAACAATGTCGCCTTCATAGTTAACACCAAAACTTCTGAACTTTGAGAAAAAGGCAAAGTACTAGTCTCGATCCATATGCAGGTAACACGCGATGGTCGACCACTCCGTACCGGCAGCGTCATGCAGCTGCTGCCAAGGTGGCATGTGCGTTTTCACGAACCAGGCGTGGCAAGGTGCGAGACAAGGCGTGGAAGTCGCCACGGCCGCCGCTTATAGCCGATTCACACGACGGACCGAATCGCGATTTTTGTCCGCGGACCGTGTACCACGTGATTGGCACGCCACCGGTTCCTGCGATCCGCTCCTCGTCCGCGGATGCGCGGACTGATAAAGTCGAGCGCCTTTTTAACTCGCAGATTTTTGGTGGAGATTGACTTGAAAGCGTTTAGTCTGGCAACGGTGCAGTGTTTTTCGCTCTGGGTTTCCCGAGCGGTGGTGAAGATCAGGAAACGCCCGAAGAACTGGAGGAACAGGGGGAATGACCGAAGCGGCGGCGGAGAACACTCGCTCGGCGGTGGAGGTGACGAAGACGAGATCGGAAGTATGGTGGCAGGACACGCAACGGGGAGCGGAAGGCACGCTGGAACGTGGTCGAGTCGCACAACAGCAGACGCAGACGGAAGAGACAGCGGAAGGGGAAGTGGCACAGGTGACCACTGGCTAGATCCAGAATCCAAAGTTTCTGTGATCATCCGATACATAGTGTAAGCCGAAGAACTCAATTCAATTTTGTTTTCGGACGCTTAAAACAAAAATGGCGCATCGTTGTGTTTTGTGCGTTCGCTGGTTCATTTTGTCGCACGGCCCTTGGTTCCACGCGTGAAAGAAGCTGCAGACACTCTGCCCGGCTGACGCGACGCAGGTTCCGGTACTCCTCCTGGTCCGTAACAGGAAGCTTCCGTCAAAACTCGTTTAGCACGCCGCGATAATTCTTGCATGTACAGTCAGCCTTTCCCCGAGCAAGCCCTTTCTTTTGGCTGTGGTGTACTGAAGTGCTGTGCACAAACGCAGAGCGCGTAAACGCGTCTCCAAATGCCTTACCCCTAGCCAAGAATTCGTCGCTTGTATACGCTGAAGCCTTCTCGAGCAGGACCCTGTCTGTGTCACTGTCATGCCTTGGGTAATTAGTAAAGGTAGTGGCGCTTCTAGTGATGTGATTGCTGCGCCAGTTGCGCCCAACTGCCTCAAGGTGCTAACCCCGCTACATCCTGCTACATTTCGCCAAAATATGGGTAATCTGCGCCAAGCCGTGCTCCAAAGGACCAATTTAGGTCGCTTTTAAAAATCGAAACTAAACTGAGTACTGTAATTGAGCAGGCGTGTGATACGTGGCGCAAGCGGCCACCTGACACAAAGTACTGTGCATCAATTGTCCACCCGGTCTTGCATGGTTTTCCCAGCGTCTCGCGATTCGCGCTCTCGTCTTGTGGGTCTCGTCTCTCGTCTCTTCTTTTATATTTTCAGCGATAGGCACGGATGTGGCAGACGCTCCAACGCTAGCGTGCCGAGTACCAGCCATGCCGTCATGCTTTGAAACGAAACCACGTTTTTGCGCGGCAGTAGTTACTTTGTGAGCTGAAGCAACGGCCGTGGGAAAAGTATATTTGGTCAGTACCTTTCAGTGACCGTGGTCTCGCGATGTCGAATGTTTTCGTTCCCACATCATTGCAGATATGGAACTTTCTAAAATGAAACTAAGTACCGCCGCATGTTCATCAACATTCCTGTTCTTGTTTGAATCATACGTTGCTACAAAAATCCATCTTTACTTCAAAAACTGCTCTGTCAAAGTATTGATTATCTAGATTCCTCTCGGTGGGCCTTCTTTCGAGAGGGACCTCGGTATGTGAAAAATCTGCTGTGAAAGAAAGTTGGTGAAGAGAAGTGAGCAAAAGCAAAGAAGGCAATTTCCGCACGCTGAACCCGCACAGCACGCTTGCTTGTCTCGAGATCAGTCGTTGCACAAAGCGCTCCAAGAACGTTTTGAGGCTGGCTCGCAATGTCTTGCATCGATGCACTCAGGTTCTTTATTTTTTGGGTGTTTAGCTTGTGCCTTGTTTGCCGGCCTGGCATGCACGCGCCACTGGACTGTTTTTGTCGCATGCTCGAAAGTTACATTTTGTGTACAATTTTGGGGATAAGTTTGCGACGGAGCTGAGGGGCATGGTTTCGGTTTCGATCGGACAGCCGTTGTCTTCGTTTGCGCGACGAAGCATGCCCAACAGCAAGCCTGCTGAAGTTGGCCTCACGTGCATGCGAACATGATTGCGTGACTGAGGCACCAGCTGGGACGCTTGCGACTCATTGTTTTACGTTTGCTTACTTTTGACGAAAATCTGGCACGTCGGGAACCAGTAAAACGGTGGCAAGCAGTTTTTCGAAATTGCTTGGCAATGCCTACTGCACTGTACACTTGTGGGATGTCTGAGCAGTAAAAACAAAAGCAGCGAGTTCCGTCACAACACGTCACATCAGAACACAACACAACACAAAGTGCCCTTTGTTTGTACAGCACTTAAAACGAATATTTTTATTTTCCTAAGAATATCTGCTCCAAAATCCACTTTTGCTGCTCCGAAACACTGTCTTGGCTGCTCCAAAAGCCGCTTCTGCTGCTCCAAAACACTGTTTTGGTTGCTCCAAAAGGCCACATTTGCTGCTACCAAAACGCTGTTTTGGTTGCTACGAAACGTGCGCCAAAATGGCTTAGGCCAATCCCATCACTGCGCTTCGCGCGAAGCCTATCACGGTGTTTTGTCTCGATCTGCACGTAACAACGGCGTGCGATTCTTTATCACGGTAGCAAACGTTGATTTCTCTCTTGAACAACGATGCCACGGTGCGATGTTGGAGTTTCGCGGCATCGTGCGGTGGCAAGCGGGTTTAGTTTATTGTTTAGTTTATTGTACCTCAAAGGCATTTCAAATGAAATGCATTACACGAGGGGGATTTGGTACGTCGTCGCTGGCGTCTGCTCGCTCGTGTGGATGCGCTTGGGAGACAGGCGAACCGCGGACATGTCGTCTCGTGATCAATCCGTCCACGGATCAGTCTGTATATGAATCGAATATTAGTGACGCTGCCAGTACGGAGCGGTCGACGATCGCGTGCTCACCTTCATGCGCCTTGCGACTACACCTAACTGTGTAAAAATAATGCGTTTGTTTTTAAGTATTTCTGGATTGGCCTTTTGCGTGACGTTTATATTTCGAAGTACGGAAAATTAAGCGGGTGGATCATTCTTGAAACGGAATGCTCATAGGGTACTTAGTATATAGACGATTGCAAAGAGAGCATCTGGCGGCCGCCATGCTGCTCCTCGTGTGAGCAAGCACGTGCACTTCCAGGCCTGCCAAGGCTATCTTCACGTGCATGCTGCGCGTTCTTGCATGCATGGGGCGCCAGACGCAGTCGCCGCTAGGAGGCGATGGGACCAAGCAAGCAGCGTCAAAGGCACAATTCACTGGGCATTTTCTGTTCATCAGTGGTTCAGCGATGATGGAACACGTACAGAAACATGACAAACACTATGATGGTACGCTTTTGACGATGATTGATTGGTCCCGTCAGCTCGTAGCGTAGGCTGCGTGTGGACTTTAGGTGAAACGAAGTATAGAACCTAGTATCGAAACTGATCACAAGACAAAAAAAGAACACCTGCCACGGTATAATTATATCCAGATGATTGCGGACTCATTTTTCCACGATGCCTGCTCGAAGTGCTCGTTTTCGCAAAGACGTAAAGCTCCACATTTATACCGCTTTCATTTCTTTGTATGAAGTTTTATTTGATTTAATTGAGTGTAGGTTGAATGCTATGAGTAGAATTGTTGAGCAACGATCAATTTCGTTTTAGCTTCGGCATAATTATATAGGGCAGAAAGATACATTCCTGAAATTGAGAAGTCCAACTAAATTTGCAGAAAAATGTATATAGTCGAAACCGGTTATAACGAAGTCGACGGGAATCTGAACTCGCTTCGCTATATCAGCTTCGTTATATCTAAACTCCATAAAAATAACACGAAAAAAAACAAAAAACAAGAACACGGGCACATGTTTATCGTGCCTGCAGAAAGCGGTCGACGCTTCCCTGCAAAGGCTCTCTGCTAGATCGAATCCGCTTCTCGCCATTCGAGAAGCTCCTATCGAAAGGAAATCCTGCAAGCTACTACCTAAGGACCGCGTCCAGAGCCCTATCGACAGCTGCGACGGCCGCCGCGGAGGACGCCGGCGGCGGGCGGCATTCTTTGGGTTGACGCGAACTTCATCGAGGATGGCGGGACATTGGTTTCAAGGAGATTGCCTTCGTCTTCCACGTCGAGGTGCCGACGGCGCCGGGACTCGCCATAGTTAAGTGGCGATGGGTCGCTGAATCGGTGCTTATGCGAAGCTAGACTTCCGCGCAAAGAAAAACAACACCCGCCAACGACGCCCACATGGAACACGAAGCAGACAAAGCGAGCACGGTACCGAGCTCGGGCTCAAGTTCGTGTTTCGTCGGTATAGAGAGTCTAGATTTAAGCAAGAGGGCCACTGGCTCGACCGGGGTCACGTGGTTTGTGGCTCGCGTTTGCAAAACGAGCTGCTGCCTGCAAGGAGTCAAAAGCGTTCACCGTCTGCAAACGTGTCTGCTTCTCCGCTCGGTTTCCTCGCCACGCTAGCCACGAGTCAATCAAATGCAGACGCACTCCAGCCCGTCTGCCCAGGAAACGTCCGCCATTAAATATAGATTCTTTCCGTCGTCTTCGTTAATACGTCCTGGGTACGTTGTCGCTAGCGCTCCGAACGACCGTATCGGCACGCCACGAAGGCTTCTCCGTGTGCGATGCGGAAAACCCGCTTCCCAGATAAGGAGCGGGGAGTAGACGACGATGCAGAGGCTGCCGCCGGCGGACTTTGCAGCACCTCTCCGGCTCGTCCTTTGTGGCTGCTCGGCCGCGGCATAAAAGTGCGGCAATCTGCAACTCAATAAACTTTCGGAATTTTTAGGAGCGAAGCTCCTTAGGGCCTAGCCTTGTCTGTCCGGCGTCCGTGCTCACATCGATTGCCATCCCATCTATCTTCTTAAAAAAATCAAAAAATCTTTGCGCAGTCGACAGGATTCGAACCTGTGCGGGTAGACCCCAATGGATTTCTAGTCCATCACCTTAACCACTCGGCCGCGACTGCTGGACGAGTAGGGACTCTAAGATGTGGTAGTAACTCAGGAGCTGGGGATGTCATGGATGAAACGTTGCATGTAGCCGCTCAACGTCTATACAGGTGAGGGCACTGCGGTCAAATGCGTATATAATCGCGTTAAACTTTGCATGCATGGCTCTGCATTTCACCGACCATAAAGCAGTAATCATGAAGTCGAAACGCAACCCGGAACTCAGCACTACCTATGAACAATAAAATCAGTATCATCAGCACCAGCACAGCTTCGCCCCAATCAACATCATTCACCACGTGGAGATGCGGCCATATTTTTTTAATTATTATCTGGGAATTTCTTTTGGCTTTATTCACGGGAGCCGCTCAATTTCCTCCGCTAAAAGCAGAAATACATTGAAAATGTGTTAACGAGAATGGGAAATCGTGATTGCTCCGCTAGAGCCGCTACTTCGTTATAACTGGCTTCGTTATAAACGGCCGCGACAGGTTTGACGGTACAGGAAGCGACTTGTTTTCCCTTAGCTTATTACTTTTTCTGTGCAAACAATACCATATTTATTTTATATTTAGTAAACAGGCGTCTCCGAGCTAATTTTTGACGCATCTTTCCAGGCTTGTTTTGAATATCCCCTTTAGCTTTACGCCAGTAACTTGTACGGTGCAGTGAAAGTATAGAACTGCACGGCCATCCAGGAACTACGTGACCGACTCATCCGTGGGTTTCTTGATCACCTTCATCGCCTTCATGATGCCCGCGAAGGGTTACAACTTCTCGCTGGAACAGAGGCTCATGGAGTGGAAGTTCATCCACAAGAACATGCCGTGGGCAATCATCTTCATCGTCGGCGGAGGCTCCACACTCACCGAAATCGTGAGGGTGAGTCTCTTTCTTGCGACGGACCTCGACGGACGCTATGAACCATTGCAGCCAATCCAGCGCTGAGAACGTATCACGTGACGACGCGCCCTGTGCATTGCTCCGCCCCTCCCGGAGGCCCGAAGGTCACGTGACACACGCCACTCGATCAGTTTCAATGGCTCCTAGCGTCCTCCGTGGCCCATTGTAAGGTGAAACGGAGTGCATGACAAGTCTGTCACCCTTGAGCAGTAAGCTACGCTACTTCTATATTGGAAACTCTGTTTGTCAGCTTAAGGTCACCAGAAGAAATGTTGTCTAAACAGTAAAAGCCGAGTTTGAAACGGTACCGGAGCCAGCTTCTCGTGCGTCAAAAACATCCATGTTCCAGTGTCCGTTTATTGCAACATCTTTAAAATGTTTTCGTGCAACAATCGCGACTCTGAGTGGTTTTACCCGTTTTTATGTCCTGACTTCAATAGGCCCATGTACCCAATGCCTCCAAAAGATACGGATATAGGGTTTATTTCCGAAACAAACACATAGTGTAACCATAACAAGCGAGGTCAAGTATTTAAAATAATTCTAAAATATGTTTCGCGCGTGGCCTCAATCTGTAGACTAAAACTAAGTAACATGATTGGTAAAAAAAAAAAAGCCGGGTATTATTTACATTAGTAGTATAACCTAAGAACGTGAGAAAGAAATCGCGGATTTCATATTCCTAACTGATCAATGCTCGTAACAAATTGATCTGGCAAATACTTTATCTCTGTTAGTGTTGAACATCGCACACTCGTTTTGTATGCCACAAATTAATTAATTTATTACAGCGGAGCTGTTAAGGGCTAGTTTCCTCAGTATCATGTCCGTCAGCAAGCAATAAAAAATTAAAGAATAAGACAAAGCAAATGTCCAAACTCTGGACAGCTAGCGCCATCTATGAGCGACGGCGGCAACCAGACAACCGACTTGCCGGTTGTCTGCTTGCCGCCGTCGCTCATAGATGGTGGCAACCTTTCCAGACTTTCCACTCTGGCTTGCCTACTTGCGGCCGGCCATTACTTCATTCCCAACATAGTACAGCTTTGCTGGTCTTCCTTCTTCACCAAAAAAGAAAGGCTGAAAGATTTTTTTTGTTTTTTAATGGTTTATTAGCCTGGGTGGAGATGGGATTTGGGTAGGGAGTTATGTTCGCCTCATTATGTTGGCCTCGCAAGCCAACCGCCATAGTGTAAGGAGCCTCTTTCTTGTGCGTTTTAGGTCAATGTTACTAACCTGTGTTGTGGAACTCCCTGCGGAGGGGATACTCCCTCACTTTCTTCAGTCCGCTTCCCGTAGGGACCTTAGCTCCCCGTCGTTTAAAGCGCCATACAGACTTACGTTTCAAAACTGTATGTTCCATAGAGCCGAGCTGTATATTTAGAGAGTTTGGCCAGTTTATTATTTCGCTCAGTAAAGCCCCCTCCCGAGTGAGCCAGTCAGCTCGCGGCGCAGAGTAAGAGGCGTGAGCGCATGCGCGTGAACTCCTGGCTGCTCCCAGCTGTGTGGGGAGGGCCACCATTTGCATTAATTTGCCCGGTGGAATGCAAGCGAACGACATCCAAATTTCGCTTTCTTCCTTTTATTTCGCCGGCTCTGGCAAGAAAATAAGAAAGTGTTATTCCTCGGTGGGTTTAAAAGCTAACGAATGAACCTTTAACCACGTTTGACAGCAACCTTTTATTCAGGCAAAAAGAAGTCGACCCGTAGCAGACGACGCGTAGCCTCAACAGTGCTCTGCGCCGTAAGCGTGTTACGTCAAAATGGCGGTCGTTTCCTCTTTGCTCCATCTTTCCTCTCGCGCTCCTTTGGCGCCCTCCCCCTTTCCTTCACTTTTTGTCTCTCCAGCGCCTTCGCCACACCTACTGGCCAGACTCTACGGCTCTGCCATAGAGAACGGTGAAGCGCCGTCGAGACGCTGCACTTCGAAACATATGTGATCCATGGAATACACTGCAGTTACAGCATCTGTCCCCCAGAGACGGTGGCGCTCCGAACAACGGGGGGGGGGGCGGGGGGAGAGGCAGGCAGGCGCTCGTGCAAGCATCTATGGGCAGTTACATAGCTGATGCTAATCTAATAAAGTTGTTTTAGGCGAAATCCAGAGTTTATAGCACGTACCTTGCGGTGACAGGTGTTGCGCGCGTAAGCTAAAACTGAAACATCTAGAATACTCTAAATCGCTCCGCTACTGTAGAAATCCATGACTGTAGCCAGTACGCCTTAATGGTTTACAAAATACATGCTCAAAGTTTTGTCTGCCGCAGCCTCCTGCTTTGCGAACGGAACTTGGATTTGTTCTTGAGAAGCTGAATTTCAGTAGATTAATTCAGTCGTATTGGATATGTGCCCACACAATAACCTACCACCCTGATGGTCTATTGCAGCTGAGCGGTTTTTTCTCGGAGGCCCTTGATCTTGCGGGTTCCATCAACTTGGGGTTAACAAGCAACATGATGGTTGCCGTGCTCCTCAGCTCACTCATCACCGAGTTCACAAACGCCGAGATGACTGTACAAGGCATTCTCGCACAGGCGGAGAAAAAAGTGAGTTTGCTTTTTAGTTGACTTGCAAGTGCCGCTTGCCTACCATACACGCATACGTGCAGCGTATCGGAATGGTCGGTAAACAAATGGACATATACAGCTAGTCTTAGCGCCTACCCACTATCACTCCGATCAGAGTTGGGCGGTCTGACGTCACCGCAGGCTCTCCTCTCCTCCGACTTCGTTTCACCTTCGTTTCATGTAGCCGACGCTGCGAGCTGATAGGGCCAACCATACAACGTCAAAAACCACCATCATGGTGTTTGTCATGTCTCTGTACGTGTTCGAGTATCGCTAAACCAATCATAAGCAAAACAAATTTGAGGACGCTTAAGCTTCGCCTTTAAGAGTGGAACGCGAGGGCGTTATGAGGCCCCCGTTCGCATCGCCTTCTCATTCACTTCTCATGCTCTTCCCGCCAAAGAGCAGGAAGTGCGGCGGACATGCCTGGTAGTAGCGTGTCTGGCTCGCAACCGAATGGTCGTGATTTCGAATCCCGCCTAAAATTCTTCGGAAATTTTAAGGCAAATAAATGACTCCATAAAGTGAAAACATTTGAGACATGCGGCGACTTTTAATTCCCATTACATGTCATGTTTTTTAATCACTTTCATCCACGCGTGAGCGTTGTAGGTTGTTTGAAATTCCTGCCAGAGGTGGCGTGACGTCATGGCCCTATCGACCATTCAGTATTTTCCAGTCACGCCATCGACATCGGATTTTTTTACGACACGAGTTCCTTAACGCTCTCGCGTTAAAAAGGGGTGGTGCACGAAATCCTTCGACGTCAAATGTCCCGCGGCAAACGCCTCGCTCTTTTTGCCCCGCTTTCAAAAGCCCCAGTTGCAGAAGCCCATAACACAAATCCCCGTGTCAGGCGGCCGGGTCTTTAGCGTGAGGGCGGGGGAGCATTCTGCGTTTAACGACGGCAAGTATGCACGCGAGCTTGTGCAACATAATCAGGCCTACCTGGGACTCAAGTAAGCAATAACTGTGTAAAGCATCCCGTTGAGGCGCGGCTATTGGCGGCGAGATGTTTTGGTGGCGCCTCCTATGGTTACCTTTCGTGACGTCATTACCTCGTGAATAACAAGTTTGAAGGTGTTTGTAAAGAGCATGGTGGAAGCTTGAAATCATAGCACTCTCAAACCAACACTGCCAACACCGTCAAAATTGAAGTTCTTCCATTCCTCTTATTTCCGTCAATGAGAAATCCTTTGCTGACGTCATAGTTGGCATTCGGCCTATCGTGGAAGACCGATCACAGCGACGCTTTCGATCGCTCACGTCGCCAATAGACATGAGACAATAGAAGTGAAAAAAAAATCTGACACAGGTAAAAACATGTAGAGTTACCGTTTTTATGAATAAGCACGCGCGGATTCACAGTTCCGACGAAGTGAATTCTGTCAAAACTTAACCCGCAGCTCATCGCACATTATTATTACGTGCAGCACTTCCGTTCCATTCTTCTGTCGTCGGTCTAAAAAAATTTGTATCCATCTAGATAGATAAAGTCTATATTTCTACGTCTGAGTTTACCTCTATGACAGCGAAGTGCATCGCTAGTTATGTCATTCTAAGTTTTTCTATGGTTCAAGTTAACCTTATTTTTGTTCCTTTCACTTAAAATACTTGAAGCGCGAAGACGATGGGACGGGGCAGTGAGGACGGGCTTTTGGCACGTGATGAATACGGGACGGGTTAATGGGAAATATGCAAAATATCAGCGGCCTTAGCGGTTCAGGTGCACTCTGGGAACAAGATACTGTCAACGTATAGTTTCGGTTTCGGATCCGCCAGATTTCGCATCTGTCGACTGCTATCGTTTCCGCAGTACCGATGCTCACGTCGTCGTGGATTGCTGCACACGTAAGCGCGATGCAGTAAGTCCCCTCTTCTTCTCGTCGCTACGTATCATACACAGCGAATAACGAAACAATTACGATTGCGCTGGCACGGGGAGTGAGCGAAAACTCCGCAACGGCGAAGTTGAGTGAACACAGATCGACGTATGCAGAACGACGTGCCAGCTCACTGCATGCATTTGCTTGCAACGTCGAGAACAGTCATTGAGACTAGTACTCTAGTTTTATAACACCCTTGCTTCGCCAATCGCTATCTTCAATCAGGTTAACGCGGTACATGACGAACCTCGCTGTACGAGAATCCGTTCAAGCGCAAACGCGCACCTCTTGCTACGTCACTGTGTGGAAACTGGCCACGGGAACGAGGGTGTTATAAAACTAGATCACTAGTCTGAGTGGCTATTCTCAAGGTTGCACGCAAATGAAAAAAGTGAAAGCCGTTTACAACTGCCTGTAACGCCGAATTGAGGAGGAGGAGAGAAGGGTACTCAGGGAGGGTATACCACCCTCTCCTCCTCCTCCCCTCATTCTTCAATCTCCTCCGGGCGGTGGTCACGTGACCTCGGGGGAGGGGGTCACGTGACCTTGGGGGAATCACGTGACCTTGGCGGGGGCACGTGACCTCGGGGGTCACGTGCCCCCCCCGAGGTCACGTGACCCGGGGAGGGGCTCGCGCGGTGCATTATGTGACATTTCCCATAATACACCGCGCGGTTACGCCGACGCCGACGGCGACGCCGCTCAAGCCGGAAACGGGCGCCTAAGAGCTGCGCTCTAAGAGCGAGCTGGCAAAGCATTTGGTGTACGTTGATCTGCGCTCACTTGACTTCGCCGTTGCTGCACTTTCGCACGCTCCCCATGCCAACAAAATCGTAATTGTTTAGCTATTCGCTGCGTCTGATATGTAGCGACGAGCAGAAAATTGCACTTACTGGAACTACGGTAAGTGTGGAGCAATCTATGACGACGTGAGCATGGCGGTGCAGATACGATAGAAGGTGGCAAATAGACAACCCAGTGAAACCAAAACAGAAGCTACAGGTTGACAGTCTCCTGCTCCCAGAGTGCACCTAAACCGCTACGGACGCTGCAATTTTTGAAATTGCCCATTGCACGTGGGGTTTTCGAAACTGATGACGGGGAGCATTTTTCAACAGGGATTCTGCACACAGGGCAATCGTGCTATACACGCAAAAAGAAGCCCAGCGACTTGCGCTTTTGACGCTCACAACGTCGGCTTAGAATGATCACCACAAAACAAGGCAGGATGTGAATGAGTAAGCGCTCGCGTTCCGGTTTCTTCGTCCACAATTCTGATTGTGAGCGTGTCGGTCTTCTCTGCAGCAGCGGGCAAGTTTGACAAGCCCCCTGTATTATGCGTTACCAATGGGACTGGCAAATAATTTCGCCTTTATCTTGCCGTCATCGGAGGCTTGGAATGCTATTGTGTTTGAAATTGGAGGGCTCTCCGTCGTCGACATGGTCAGTAGAACTTTACCCAAATTGTCTGGCTACCTTTATCTCCACTGCACTCGCCGAGCGCGTTAGAATCCGAAAGTCAAACGGCGGACGCCAGCGTTCCTCGTCCTAACGTGTTCTACGAGTGCAGTGGGGACAAAGGCAGCTAGCTTAACGTGTACCCACTAATCATTCCAATCAGAGCTCGGCGTTCTGACGTCCTCCCCCTCTCTCGTCTGCTCCTCTCCCTCACTTTCTCGGCGCATAGTCTTTCGAGAGTGCAATTACATTTGTTTAACTTTTAGTCCCCGTGTGAGGCTCTACCAACACCTCCTAGAAGAGAAGGCCGTAGCGCTCTTCTCGTGACGCCGCGAAGGAAGGCCATCGGGGGCGCGCGGCGAAGCGAAGGCAACGCGCGTGGATCGACTGTCGTAACGCGCTTTTAGTCACACACGCGTGTCTTATTAGCTAAAATGAAAGCTGCACACAGCAACGGGTCTAGCAAACATTTTATTACACGGGCAAAATATTACACCGCTAAATAATCGGTATGAAATGGTAGGAGATAGGCGTATAAGAGAAAACATTGAGTCACGCAATTATTGCTGTAGGAATGCATATTTTACGCAGAAATACTTCGACAAAATGGCGAGACACGCAGTGATTGGACACAGCAAAACAGATCACAGGTAAAAATCAGGTGACGTAGTCAACGCCAGACACGGCTAGACAAGTGTCACTTACGATCATGTAAGCGATGTTATCGCGTGCAGTCACTGAATTCTTGCATCATACCCCGGCCACATGGCAAAAGTAATGTAATTTTGATCGAATGACATTATGGGGTCGACAAATCAGCTTGCGACGCTCGTATAATCACTCAAGACCGAGAGCTGATTAAGTCCCATATCATTTAATGAAAATATATTAACTTTTCCGTGTGGCAGGGGTACTAAACTTACTATTTACAGTCAACTAATTTACTTCTTCCTATGGGCTCGAGCTGCCTTAGAACAAAATATAACTTATTTTGTATACAATAATACTATTACCTTAATACAGTTAAGATTCTAGTATAAAAGCGGTAAAGGCAATAAAATAACATTAGTATAAATAAACACATAAGCACAAACAACGCACTTTGTATAATCACACAAACTTGTTATTCACCTTCCAGTGAAAACTAGAATATTACCACGCATATTTACAGATGTCGACGCAACCGCACACGGATAACGACGAACAAGATGCCGTTCTATCACAAAAAACAAAACAAAAAAACAACCCAACCGCAGCACTTTACTCGCGTCCCACATGACCAAGAAAGCCCGTAAATAAGTTGTTTCTCACCTGTCGATCGTATCCATACGTCCCACAATATCCATGACGAAAACATTTGAACACGAACTTTAAGTCTCTCTCTGTCGAAAGAGAGGTCTATCGATAATCGACCAGTGTCATCCACCGTTGGCTGGTTGCCACACATGTCACTCGAACCATAGCAGGACTTGTTCCGCGAATCCACGTAAATGCCGTAATATCAAGCGAACACAAAAAAAAAAAACTACCCGAAACTGCGGTGACGACTAAGAAACGACGGGAAGGATCAAAAGCCACACACACACACACACACACACACATGAGAGCAGCGGCAGCAGTGTGGGAGGCTTCACGTTGTCGACCCATCTCTTGCTCGTGTGCGCTCCCTGCGGCGATGACTGGATTTTTTTCGGTTCCCTTCCCTTCTGAAATATCTCAGGGTTCCTTTTTAGACAGTCAGTAGCTCACACACAACGTAAATTTACCAGAATCGGAGCCCGTACGAGGGAAGAAAACGTTGCGAGCGGACCGGTTCATTCGAAAACTGTGGCGGATCTGCGGGACTGCACGTAGTCCCGCGGTTCCGGGGATAATCATAAATATAAAATTGGTACTTTCAACCTTGGTAGCGCGTTGTATATTATGTTTATATTATATATATAATAAATTGTAGAATACTGCGCTTTTAAAACATACATTTATGTTGGATTAACGCTCACGAACACACCGCGCCGCTCGACAAGAAACGTTTTTTTCACGTCGATGCCAGAAATTTTTCTCACGTAGTTGCGCTATGGACTTCCTTCTCCGACATTGTGACGTAACCACTCGGAGCGCTACGGCCTTCTCTTCTAGGAGGTGGTGGCTCTGCACATAGTCATCACATCATCCCGCTCTCCCAATCGTGATGATGATTTTTGCGCTACGTTGCACGCGCAGTTTTGTGGATAATAACCCTATGTGAGAGAGGTTTGTGCTATTTGTTTTCAATACAGATCGTGCCCGGAGTGTTCATGAAGGCAATGTCGCTGCTGCTCAGCATGCTCGCGTTCTCGACCACTGGGATGCTCCTCTTTCAAATCAGCACGGAGGTCACAATGAACAGTACCATGTAGTCGACGCCGGGGCCAATCGCCGTTTCTATCCCATCGCCGTCCTGGCGCAGGAACCCGAGGACCTCCCACGATGACGAGGATCACGCACTCAAAGGCTCCTTACGTATTCGGTGTCACAATTAAGTCACGTTTCTCGACGCAGAGACCATGGGCTCCCGTATATAGCGTTTGAACAATATTGTACATATTCAAAATAAGCTAGGTATAGTACATATATGCTTCAAAGTGTTCCTGACAGTGGCGTAGCATCAGAAGCGAATTCATTTCATGTGACAAACCTCACAATAAGTTACTTGGTTGTTAAGGAAATGGCGCGATTGGAAACAGTGAAAACTACAAAAGAAAACACGCGATATTAAAAAAAATCTTATTTTATTCATACGTGTCATTAAAGTATGCTGTATACACAATCCGCAGTGATCACCTGATATGCATTTAGGTAGTGGGGTGGTTCATTAACATGAGCGCCTAGTGAATAGGTTTTTATTTACTTTGACATAATAAAACTACACAGAAGATGAAGGCAAACAAGCACTCTGTAGCATATAGAGCAGTCTTGTACGTAATGAGTTACAAGTAACTGATTAATTGTAATAAATAACATTTTATTGTAATTTTTTAACGCTTCACTGACTTTTTGTCTGGGGT
The DNA here is from genome assembly GCA_037355805.1 of Ixodes ricinus. Taxonomy (NCBI): domain Eukaryota; kingdom Metazoa; phylum Arthropoda; class Arachnida; order Ixodida; family Ixodidae; genus Ixodes; species Ixodes ricinus. The sequence continues at coordinate 19,961 of JAZHYW010052658.1, forward strand.
AATGTTCGCTGGAATTCTGCAATCAATTACAAGTTATCGATTACATGCTTCCGAAATATCTGAAAATATTGAGTTTTGTTTTACGTAAAAAGTCGTACTGTCTGCCCCTGCGTCACGGCCGAGCAGTACAGCG
>JAZHYW010052659.1:0-89965 GCA_037355805.1 Ixodes ricinus
AAAATGATTGGCCCTTTTTGAATGCGTTCTTTTTCTTTTGGAGAGAACATACATACAGCGTTAACAAACTATTGTATATTCACTGGTGCGAATAAATTTAGGATGAGCACTTTCTTTTCTAGTCGCATACATTTACATATTATGTTATCACACAATGATTAGAGGATCGCAAGGAAAAATCTGATATGTATATGTAAAATATTTTGGTCCAATAAACGCGTATGATCAAATAAGATCATATATCATAGAAGAACCTTATCAGAACATAAAAGTACGAAAATACCGGCGTATATTGTTCTTACATTTTTATATAATATATAACATTATATACCTTAGAAGTACTAACAAGAACTGATGAAGTTTTTTATAACTTCTTTTATATCCTTATATTGTTCTTATGAGGATCTTGTAAGATCTTATCTGATCTTGTTTGATCATATGCGTTTATTGGAGCAAATGTTTTATACATATAATGTTTTTTTTTATTAGAGAGGGTAAGGGCTGTACCGCATCCATTACGAATTCGTAACTAATTAAGAGCTGATATTGGTAGTCGTTGAGCTCCCTCAATTATTAAGGCGGCTTGGCATTGCGCGATTAAGTCGAATTTGTTTCGCCTTAATCATGATTTTTTTCTAGCTGTCCTGCTTTTCGTAGTGGCGCCACGAAGAAACGTGACATCCAAGCTCACCTTTTCTACATCACACATTCGTGAATTTGGACAGCGTGCCCCTTCCGGAAACGCGAAAGAGACAGTGCGTCTGTACGGCACAAGCATAACGCTAGGTTAAAAGCATGCTGCTTGCTCCCGTAACGTTTTTCACGCTCCTGGTTTATCAAACAAATCGGTGGCGGGCGGCTGTTGACCACACGTCGGAGTAGCACGACCAGTGCTTAACACTTTGGGACGGCATCTGAATTCTTGAACTGCCGTCAGACGGCCCTGAATACTCAGCAAAAAGTGTCGTCAAATGAGCGTCGTCTGAATACTCAGGCAAAAGCGTCGTTCGACAAATGTTTCGTTTCTCCTAAAAGAAACGGAAGTGATAGAAGTGACGATATCGCGTCTGATTGGTTTCAAGCTCACATGACGAAAGTTCCCTCTTTCGTGGCTACAAGTTTTCGTTGATCGAGAATAGAAAATTATACGCCGGGAAAAGCGTGAGTTCTGCGACAATGCTCATTTGTTCAATTGGAGATCTCGGAAGGCTTGGTTAGACAATGGCCCTATTTTTCAATTTCAGACTGTAGCACTATCCACAAGGTTTTCGAGTACTATCTCTAATTTGTCTGTTACAGTTATTGATGTAAACATTAGGAGCATACACAAACATTGGTACGTTTATCCTCAATGGTTATAAGGAACTGTTTTACACGCGTGATGAGTGGTAGAGGCGGAGGTAGAGCAATATACGTCAAAGACAAATGGTTGCTTCCAAGCTTGAGTGCATCTTTCGTTCATGCTCAGTCTTGGCTCTTAATGTTTACCGGTCTGGTTTCTCTTTTCTTTACTTGAGGAATACTGACGTCTTTCAGAAAATCTCTCTTCAAGCGGTACTGGAACTGGTACTCGGCAGCTCAGGTTTGACTGGAAATCTTTTCATGTTTGGCGACATAAACATGGACCCTCTTAAACAAAACAAGTCTGTAGTTTGTGAATATTTAACTCCAATATCTGGAGCATGCAATAAAAATATCATCAACCTCTCTACTAGGAAAGAAACTGTTGTCTAGAAATTTAATAGCCGCCTCTATAGATCGTAGAAATGTTCGAGCTCCCGATATTACAGTGAAATCTGCCGTAATTACTCAGAAATTATATGATTACTACTTTGTGTGATGTTGTTTAGATGCATTTGCGCAGGAAGAGAACGAAGTGATTTCTCATTTGCCTCAAAATCCAATGTAATGATATTTGATGTTATGGTGAATTCTTTTGATTAGAACAGATTTTGTAGTTGTGTTGGTCCTGCTCAATGTTTATGTCGCGTTTTTTTTTTTCGAGGAGGGGGGGGCGGGTGAGTTTTTATTTAGAATCAAGAAAGGAAGTGAAGGTTTAGGCGACGGTCGGATAAACATTGGTTTAATGAGTGACATCACTAAATGCAATGAAAGATAAGGAAATGTTATGGTTACGATGCCGCCGTGCCCCAAGAAATGCACAGTGGCGAGCAGAATTTCGCTATGCTAGAAAAAAACCCACGCCACAATTTGGTTCGCCTAACGTAGCTACTTTCAAAGGAAGTTTTTCAGACATGGTCGAATTCCCGGGAAACATGGGAGTTTATTGACACTTTTACGAGGAGGCAATCTAAACGACTTATCATTGATTCTCTTCAAAAGCATTTTAGTTCGGACTTACAATCAACTCTCCATGGTTTGAACAATCTTTTGCGGCGTCATCAGGTATGGCTAGAGATAGTGGATTGACGCCAAATAGTTTGAGCCATGATGGGTTATCTGTTTCTGCATTTTTGCAACTGCTTGATGTATGCAGGTTGCGTTCCATTCTGTTCAATATCACTAGAAATAAATTCCCTGGTATTGATGGCATTCGTGTCGTCATCCGTGCTGAAACTTTGACACTATCAAACACCTGTTACTTTTAATGTTTAACGGGTTTCCGGTACCCGGGATTATTCTTCTGGAGCTAAAAACTGCACTTATTAAACCGTCATTCAAAGGTAGAACTCCAGATACATTAGAATGCTACCGTCACATTGCGATTTTACCTTGCATTGGGGAAGAACTGGAAAGACATATAATCGCTGTTATGATTAGTTTCATTGACAGCTTCGACATTTTATCTCGAAGCCAATATGGTTTTGAGGCTGGAAGTGGAACACAATAACTTCTTGAAGACTTGGCTGATTTAATACACGGTGCATTTGATGGCAATTTATTCGCCTGTGCCCATTTTTTAAACGTAGCGAAATCCTTTGACACTGTTAGCCGCAGACATCATTCTTTAGTAACTGTATACACTTCGGCTTCCGTGGTCCGTTTATTACTTTACTCAAAAGATTTTTTTTAAATCGTTCCCAGAATGTATTTGTTGGAATTTTTAAAGTGCCCGAGTAATCGTAAAATATGGCGTTCCCCAAGAATCGGTCTTGTCACCTATATTTTTTTTATAAGTAAACGAGATTTCCGCGAAATATCCTTGCTGGTAAAAGATGTTTCTTCCGCCTTATCTTCTATTGCAATGATTTAATCATGCTAATGGCACTGTACTTGTTTCTTGTTATCTCAATTAATCGCGCCACGACTTTTTTGCGCAGCGTTGCCCACAGATGGTGCATTTTTTTTGTGTGGCCTGTACGTGAGCGAACTTGCCCTGAGGAAAGAGTAAAGAGAAGAAAAAGGCTTAAGCTCCTATGGAAACGCAGCGACGCCACCGGTCTGCAAACAACACGGCGCCGTTTCGCACGGGAGAGACAAGGAGATGGCGCAACGAACGCCGCCGACGAACGAGCATACGGCGCCGAGAGCCCGGCGACTTTCAGCAGACGATCCTTTCGACTCAAAAGCGGCTCGCTGCGTTCCGCAGGCGGCGACAGTCGCAGAAACAAAAACAGGGGCGGTACAACAACGCGGTAACAACAAGCTTGTCTGCTAATGACGCCAGCTCTCCAGGGCGTCGTCTGCTCGTTCGTTGGCGGCAGTTGGCGTCGCGTCCGCTTGCGCCATCTCTTGTCTCCCGCGTGCGAAACGGCGCCAGTGTTGCTTTGCAGACCGGTGGCGTCGCTGCGTTTCCATAGGAGCTAAGCCCTGTTTATTCCTTTACTTTTTCCCTCAGGTGGCAAGTTCGCTCATTGCAAAATTTTACCAAAAAAAAATGCACCATCTGTGGGCAACGCTGCACGAAGTCGTAGCGCGATAGCGTTAAGAAACCGAATTTTCCGGTCGATTTAAAGAGCCTGCCGTCTCCCTTGTTTCGCATTTTTTTTGGTAGGATTTGCAGAGAGCGAACTTACTCTGAGGAAAAAGTGCAGAAAAGAAAAGGCTTAGCTCCTATGGAAACGCAGCGACGCCACCGGTCTGCAAACAACACGGCGCCGTTTCGCACGGGAGACAAGAGATGGCGCAAGCGATCGCGACGCCAACTGCCGCCAACGAACGAGCAGACGACGCCGAGAGCCATCGTGTTTAGCAGACAAGGAACTGCAGTCCTTGTTGTTACCGCGCCTGTTTTTGTTTCTGCGACTGTCGCCGCCTGCGGAACGCGAGCCGCTTTTTGAGTCGAAAGGATCGTCTGCTAACAGTGCCGGCTCTGGCCCGTGTGCCGTTCGTTGGCGGCGTTCGTTGCGCCATCTCTTGTCTCCCGTGCGAAACGACGCCGTGTTGTTTGAAGACCGGTGGCGTCGCTGCGTTTCCATAGGAGCTAAGCCTTTTTCTTTCTTTACTTTTTCCTCAGGTAAGTTCGCTTCTTTGCAAATTTTACAAAAAAAAATGCACCATCTGTGGGCGACGCTGCACAAAGTCGTAGCGCGATAGGTCAAGAAACCGAATTTTCCGGTCGATTTAAAGAGCCTGCCGTCTCCTTGAGCCACCCGGTAGTTTCTGACATCGATCCTATCTATCGGGATATCTAATTGGCTGACTGCGCAGCTGACGTAGAGGCAGCGCGATTACCTAGGAGCGAATAATTAGTCATTCCTTTCTAGATATCAGATTCTTTTATAAACGATAAATTTATAACTCTGACCGATCGTCGCCCATTGCTAGTCGCCAACGTCTGTGACGATCATGTCAGGTGACAAGTGCGAACTTTAATTCCTCGGAAAGGGCTTTCGAAAAGGCTTTAAAAGTAATTTCATCTCGGCCGGTTTTGAACAAGCGACCTTTCGTTCAGTAGCCCGAAGCGCCATCCACTACACCAAACCTGCAAGTTACAATTTCGTGTTTAGACATTGACTGCAATCGTGGGAATTGCGTTGACTCGTGGGAAAGTGTGGGGACACGCCGCTGAATGGCGCAATGTCCGGTGCAGTTGTTAATATTCTCACAAGATGGCGCGCGACTAATCGTGTCACCTGTGCGGTCCGACAGAGAGTGCTATAGGATTTAATTGCGGCGCGGAATAAGTGGATTTTAGGGCGTATCACGTGATGTCACCAGGTGCATCCGACAGAGGGCGCTCGGCGTCAAGAGATTTGAATTCCCCTTTTGGCGAATATGTGATGTCACCTAGACACGCAACTGGGTTCGAGACTAAGTTGCTAAATACAACGCGCGCCAAGGCCTCCAACCCGTTCCACACCCAAAACGCAGTCTTGGGTAAGTTACTTTTAAAAAGTAATTCGTTACAGTTACAGTTACTTTCAGAAAAAAGTAGCGAAGTTACCGTTACAGTTACCGCAACAAAAGAGTAACTCGTTACAGTTACAGTTACTTTTAAAAAGTAACGACGTTACTTCTCAGTTACTTTTCTATAACACAAAAAATTAGGAAAAACTAGAAAACGCCCCTCACAAAGTTTTATTGCATAAAATGAAAAAGTACGCTTTTTACTTCATATTGTAACTTAGCAGCAGTTGCTTCTCGAAATTAGTGTTTGAAAGTTTCCACGCCAGGTAGTGGCGCAAATCAAAATGCGAAACATGCGCAGTGCCCTCCGCGTGTATTGTTGTTTCACGGTTGATTCACCCGATTAAAAAGTGTTTGAACAGAAAAAAAACACCACAACATAGATAGTGCTTCAAAACACTAAGATATAAGTGTTCAGTCGCAAAGTACAAGCGCGTGCGTAAAGATAACTAGATTTTTTTTATCAAATCTACACGTGGCTATATTCGGGTCGTGACTCGCGACGAAGAACGTATTCACAAGTTTGTGCAAGGCCAATTTGACACTCGAAATGTCGGAACAGACGATTTGGAAAGTGCAAGATGTAGCTAAATAGTACTCGTTCAGTGATATATTATTCATAAAAAGTTGAAAAGTAACGACAAAAGTAACGTCGTTACTTTCATCGTTACCTAAGAAAAAAGTAACTCGTTACAGTTACAAGTTACATTTTTAAAACGTAACTCGTTACAGTTACAAGTTACCAAAAAAGTAACGAAGTTACAGTAACGCGTTACTAGTAACGCGTTACTACCCAAGACTGCCAAAACGTCAGCTACATCCTGTTCGCCCATTGAGCCTCTGTGACTCAGGTACGACTCCCCCAAACTCGCCTTTGTCCACATCGTGGAATCTCTTCTGCCCCTTCGAAGGCGACAAAAAATCCTAGAATTGCGATATGAGTGAGTCGATGTATCTCCGTCGGTATCCACTCAGTGTGCCTCAAATCAGACGATTGGTCGGAGGAAAACCCTATGGGATCAATTTAGGTCACGAGGCAACTTTGGCGCCTCTTGTACTTTTTGAATAGAGAGTAATAAAACACGCTACGTGTGTGCGTCTGAAACAAAATCTGCAGAGTCTAATGAAAAGACTCAATGCAGTGTGAAGAACATGATTGCATATATATATATATATATATTATATTTTGTTTATTTCAAAATTACCTGCCCTAACCCAATGTAAGAGGAATCGTAGCATCTCCATTTTAACAAGGTACTCGAGGAGTCGAGATCAGACGCACGTCGTTTTCTCAGAATCTTCTCGATGATCCAGGCCTTGTTCTTTTCGGGGACGGAAACACGTTGCAACGAGGCTCTTTCTCGCAATAATGACCTAAGTGATAGGTATGGCTCACACCTAATCGAATTTGGTTCGCTACACACACATCATTCGTGAACGACTGCTTGTACTTAAAGCAACAAAGACAGATCCCCTGTCTTTGTTGCTTTAGCAATGTTCTCCAGCATGTAACCCACTTTTTCTTTGTTCTTTTATATAATGTTTTGTTCAGCGAGTACCCCCCCCTTCTTGTGTAATGCCCGTGAGGGCTATCAAGGTTTAATAAATGATAATGATGATGATGAAAAGGCCGTGACGGTCTTTCGAGATGCGCACAAAGGAAATAAAAAATTCGGCCTCGTTCTCTTGACTAACATCGACCGGAATATATTCCGCATGCGATGAGATTGATGAAAATACACCATTACCCGGTCTTTTCGTAGTGAATACAACACCGAGGTCTTCTTTCGGCGAACAGTGGGTTCTTTTTTAGGTATTCCCAAAGGACAGCGTAATTAGTTATTTTTGACAGTTTTGGAATGATTCCGATTAACGATGAGATCTACGACTTCATTCGAAACGCAGCCGAATTCGATTAGGTGTGAGCCAATACCACTTAGGTGTGAGCCACTTAGTCGAGTATTGTGAGAAAAAGCCCCGATGCAACGTGTTTCCATCCCCGAAAAAAAACAAGGCCTGGCTCATCGAGAAGATTCTGAGAAAACGACGTGCGTCTGATCTCGAGTACCTTGTGAAAATGGAGAGGTTACGATTCCTCTTATATTGGGTTAGGGCAGGTGATTTTGAAAACAAACGAAATTAAAAATATTTATGCAATCATGTTCTTCACACTGCATTGAGTCTTTTCATTAGACTCTGCAGATTTTGTTTCAGACGCACACATGTAGCGAGTTTTATTACTCTTTATTCAAAAAGTCCAAGATGCGCCAAGTTGCCTTGTGACCTAAATTGATCGCATAGGGTTTTCCTCCGACCAATCGTCTAATTTGAGACACACTGAGTGGATACCGACGGAGATACATCGACTCACTCATATCGCAATTGTAGGATTTTTGTCGCCTTCGAGGGGCAGAAGAGAACCCACGATGTGTACAAAGGTGAGTTTGGAGGAGTCGTATCTAAGTCACAGCGGCTCAATGGGCGAACAGGATGTAGCTGACGTTTTGGGTGTGGAACGGGTTGGAGGCCTTGCGCGCGCGTTGTTTTCTAGCAACTTAGTCTCGAACCCAGTCGCGTGTCTAGGTGGCATCACATATTCGCCAAAGGGGAATTCAAATCTCATCACGCCGAGCGCCCTCTGTCGGATGCATCTGGTGACATCACGTGATACGCCCTAAAATCCACTTATCCCTCGCCGCAATTCAAATCCTATAGCACCCTCTGTCGGACCGCACAGATGAAACGATTAGTCGCGCGCCATCTTGTGGGAATATTAGCAACTGCACCGGACATTGCGCCATTCAGCGGCGTGTCCCCACACTTTCCCTGAAGCCCCTTTATACGAAAAAGTAACGCCATCCTTTGAAGAATGCCGCCTGCTATCTTGGACCGATGCAGGCGGCGCTACAGTCGACCGCGAGTGTAAAAAAGCAAAACATGAAGATAAAAGGTGTGCGCGTCAAAGGAGGAGGGAGAAGGAATGCCTATGCTGTCGGAGTGCAGTGCATGCTATGAGCTCATGCCGCCAATCAAAAAACGCCGACTGTGCAACGTCACGGCTTTCATCGTCTTTCTTTGAGCCCATCCTTCGAGGCTGGTAGACCAGTGACACTCGGCTTTTAGCCGGCGTGTATGTATTTGTGCGTGTCTTTCAGCCTGTTGACTGCGCTCTGAATCAAGTATGGGAAGGCAGTCTACTATCTTGGCCCGATCCGGGGGCACTACAGTCGATGCGCGGGTGTAAAAAAGCAAAACATAAAGATAAAAGGTGTGCGAGTCAGAGGAGGAGGGAGAAGATGGCGCTACCTTTCTTATTCAGGGGCGTTAACTTCCCCAGGATTGGGGCGACATCTTGTGGGAATAATATCAACTGCACTGGACATGGCGCCATCCAGCGGCATGTTCTCACATTTCCCACGAGTCAACGCAATTCCCACGATTGTAGTCAATGTCTAAACACGAAATTGTAACTTGCAGGTTTGGCGTAGTGGATAGCGCTAGCGAAAGTGGCTACCGCTTATCACGTTGAACCACTGGCCTTTTCCGACCACGCATTGGTCGCCGTGTGGTTCGGAAAGAGAGCACTAACGAGACAGGAGCCTTGCTGGCAATCGTGGAAACTCAACGAAAGTCTGCTTGACGATGACGAGGTGGTCAAGGAAGTGAAAGGGCTTATCGAAAATGGAACCGAGAAACAAGCAATGAATGCCGTGGATTGGGAACAGTTAAAAGAGGAGATTAAAATGAAGCTGATATCAGTCGGGCAGGAAAAGGCGAGAAAAAAAGAGCGGAAAAGAAACTGCTAACGGAAACTTTAAGAACGCTTATTCACGCTGAAAATCAGACTCCGGGATGTTTTGGAAACGACATAAAAGAATGCAAGTGTATGCTACTATCTAAGCTAGAGGAAGAATACAGAGGTGCAATGATTCGGTGTAGAATGCAAACACTAGAGCGAGACGAAGAGCCTACGAAAGCGTTTAAAACGAAAGAACGTGAACGAGCAACAAAAAATAAAATCAAGGCCCTAAGAGTTGGGGAAGTTTTTGTTACTCGCCAAGAAGATATCGAACGGGAACTCGTCAAATTTTACGAGGAGCTATTTAAAGTGAAGCAAAATTCCAATGATCATCTATAAAAAAGTTCCTTAAAATGATGCCGCAAGTAGAAAAATCAGTGTCAGAACTGGTAAATCAAGACATCACAGTTGAAGAAGTAATCGAAGCAATTAAAGAATCAGCACCTCGTAAGTCACCAGGCGTGGACGGGCTTGGAGCGGCATTCTACAAAACATGTTCAGAGCAAATAGCGCCGATCCTTTGCGAGGTCTACGCAGACATTTTGAAAAGACAACTTCTCCCACCCACCATGAGAAAGTCGGTAACAGTGTTAATACCAAAGAAAATCAGCACCGACAATATTCGATCGGCAGACGACTATCGGCCAATAAGTTTGCTAACGGTTGATTACAAAATCCTCGTTAAGATACTAAGCAAGCGCCTCGAGAGCGCCCTGCAAACGGTCGTTGGGGAGCACCAAACGTACGGGTTTAAAGGGCGGACAATTGGCTCAAATCTCCATATAATGCGTATGATCGCGGAAACTGCAGAAGCAATGCAAATGCCGATAGCTGTGCTGCAACTTGATTTAAAAAAGGCATTTGACAAGGTATCACACTCATTTTTATTTTCATTACTAGAGCACTGCGGTGTTGGGAACCGACTATTGGGGTATGTAATGATATGCTACAAGGATATAAGGACGCGCCTCTTAGTAAACGGTCGTAAAACCACGTCAATCCCAGTCTTTTCATCGGTCAGACAGGGGTGTCCGTTGTCACCAACACTCTTCGCTTTGTACTTGGAGCCTCTCTGTAGGGCAATTCTTAGTGACGTTAATATACGAGGGGCCGGCCTGGCGGTGTCGCATGTCAAGCTTTCAGCCTACACAGATGATGTGAGCGTAGTGTGTACGTCGCGGCCAGAACTACGACTTGCACTCGGGCACATAGAAGAGTTCTGTAGCGTGTCGGGGGCCGAAATGAACACTAAAAAATCGTCAGGGTCTTGGCTGGGGCCATGGATGTCCACGCCCGACTTATGCATGGGAGTTCCATGGACTGTCTCGTTGTCAAATTACTTAGGGGTCAGCCTAGACCGAACAAAGTTAGGCAGCGGCGATGGTGGCACGAGGCTACAGGCCGTTAGAGCCAAAGCTACGGAATGGCAAGGAAGAAATATCTCTCTTAAATCGAAGTTATGTTTGTAATGCTGTTTTCTTCTCTTGTGCATGGTACTCGGCACGTGTTGTGCCTTGTCATAACAGTGAAGTGCAAAAATTCAAAGAGTATATGCGACTTTCGTGTGGAATCCTAGTTTTGAAAGAACGCGCCGTACTAAACTTTTCATCAGCCCCCACAAAGGCGGGCTAGGGCTAGTTAATTTTGACATTAAGTTGAAAGTGCATCGGTTTTTGCTTTTCCGAGACAAGGAAGCCCCGATATCCGCCGCAGTACTGCATTCGCTAGGAGGGCGTTATCTCTCTTCGTGGCTGGACGTCAACGTTGATGACGATGCAGTAAAGAAGGCACCCGTTCTGCGATATTATAAAGAGATAGCAGAAGCGGTGAAGTATTTTGAAAATAGATTGTCAAAGGAATACTTAAGTAAAGTGAAAAGGAAACGTTTGTACTGGGACACGATTGACCTAGTTATGCCGCCGCCCTCTACCGATCTGGCTTTACTGCAGAAGCGGACGGATCCGATGTCTTCAAGCGGCTGAGGAGGTACCCTGTCCGGCAGGGAATTAAAGACTTTTTTGTCAGGTTTCACATGGAAGTGTTACCAGTGAAAACCTGGGAAGAAAAGAAATGGTTTTTCCTCCCATGGGGAACAAACTGTGTCATTTGCCCTTTTCCCGAGACGCTACAGCACACCTTCTTGTATTGTACAAATGCCGAATTATTCTGGGCCCAGCTGCGGGCGGAAGCCGGAATTTCTTTATATCCAACATGGCACAGCATGAAGTTCCTTGATGTCGGGAAGCAACAGCATAGCCTCAGCCTGGAAATATTAACCTTAATTGGATTACACGCAATTTGGAGTTCTCGCATGGATCGCACGCTGGTAAGAGAAGGTGGTCAACCCGCGTGGAGGTATTTGATTCAAGGAATTAACTATGTCACCTCCTTAGTTAAGGAGATAGAGTTCCCTGAGAGCGACTTTTGGGAAACTCTTAAGTCCCGATTAAAAATAACGAGATGACCAGATAACAAGTCACTGAATGCAGGTGCTGTGTTACTATTGTCTGTTGTTCTTATTCTTTGGCCCACTGTTGAATTGTACTGTCCATGCAAGTGTATGTTTCTGTGAATGTACTCTAAACTGTTACACCTCATGGGGCAGTCGCGAGTCGCCGACTCACCCATTTCCTTTTACTATGTAAATAAATAAATCTTATCAAATAAAAAAAATAAAAAAGGCATAGTGGACAGTGCGTCGGGCTACTGAACGAAAGGTCGCTGGTTCGAAACCGGCCGAGCTGAAATTCTTTTTAAAAGCCTTTTCCGAGGAATTAAAGTTCGCACTTGTCACCTGATATGACGTCACAGACGTTGGCGACTAGCGACGATCGGTGGATGATCGACTATCGTCCGATGATTGATCATCGGTCGATTATGAATTTATCGATTATCGAAAATCTGATATCTAGATGGGATTGACTAATTGGTCGCTCCTAGGTAATCGAGCGCCCCTACGTCAGCTGCGCAGTCAGCCAATTAGATATCCCAATAGACAGGATCGATGTCAGAAACTAGATATCCGCATATCGTAGATAGTATCGATGTCAGACACCGGACACCCCGATATCGATATCGTAGATAGGATGGATGTCAGACACCGGACACCCCGATATCGGAAACATATCGGGAACATATCGATATCGGAAACACATGTTTAGTATTGATTGATTATTGGGCCGCAGTGGTACACTTTTACTACTTTAACGGCGTGGACATCCGCATTGTGCTGAGACAAAATACCGAAGATTTCAGACTCTTGGCTGCTTCGACGATTCAACAAAAGCACATTGTTCAGCTTCCTCGCATCGTTCTGTACATTCGACGAGTCCAAGTGGCCCCGACGGTGCTTGTCGGAATCGAAAGGCGACTGCATTCTACTCCCACATCATACCTGTTGCGTGGAGTGGTGATCAAAACCAGAACCGTTTCTCCCGGTGTGTTACATATCGTTCTCGACGACCTCTATCCTCATCGGGTTCCCTCTAAGCTTGTCGTCGCGTTCGTAAAGAGTGAATCGTTTCAGGAAAGTCGCGAACACGACCCCTTCAAATTCGAACACTTCAATCTGAAAACGGCCGTACTGGACGTACTGGACGTCAGTGGGATTCAGCAGACGGAACGTTTCGATTTTAATCAGAATATTTATATGAAGGCCTATATGAGCTTCCTGCATCGACTCAATCGAAAAGACGTCCCGTTCTCGAAAGGTGCCTTCTCAAAGGACTCTTTTCTTCTCTACTTCCCGACAGGGAAGAGCAGAGTTTATGTCCGATCCTCAGAGCCAATGTGAGACTCACCCTGACTTTCAAACAAGGCCTAAATAAAGCAGTCACGATCCGGTTCATGTCAGAAACACCACGCGTTTTGGAAATTGACAAGAGAGACGGGTCAGGATCGCTAATTGAAGAAATGGAAGAACACGAATTTTATTCGATGTTTGCAGGGAATCAGTGTACACGTCCCTGGTTTCGCGGTACTTTTTCCTCCGACGAGATTGGCCAGGATAGACCAGCCCAGGGTCTTTACGTGCTTAACACGGCACCGAGATCATCTTCCGGCGTACACTGTTGTTCTTTTTTTCGTATCTCCAAAGGACAATTCGATTATTTATTTTGACAGTTTTGGTATGATTCCAATACACGAAGAATTTTAAGACTTTATCGGAAACGTTTCCAGCTTCTTCTACAACAAAACGAGAATTCAAGGATCCAGGTCAAGGACGTGTGGACTTTACTTTCTATACGTCGGCGCTCTCCTGTGTTGCGGTGCACCGCGAATGCACCAAGACGTTCTCGCCAACCGATCATCGACAAAACGATCGTTTGATACCTGTACTTGTGTGGAAACAATTATCAGCTCCCAAGCTGGAGCTATCCTGCTGCACTGTTTTGTAATCTATTTTCATCTGTCAAATAAAGAAATCACAAAAGTAACACCTGGATAGGTTTATTGAATGCACTCATACCCATTGAAAAATGCTCTACATAAAAACACAGACATGAATATACACTTTTAATTTAACAAATTATATGACTACATTGACGCATTGACACTTTTTCCGAACACACCCGCTTGTCTGGAGGACGATATTTTCCCGAGTCAAGGAGAGTTGAAAGTCCCTTCTTTACGAAACGATGGCCACGGGAGACATGTCTAGACGTGACAGCCTCCACAATCACAAATTTGACACCATGCATCGTATTAGGTTTCTGTTGCATCCTCTCTTCGCTGTTTACGAGCTGACGAACGCTTGAGTGCGTTAAGCGGGAATTCGACACCAGGGTCGGTTGCTTCCGAGTTTATGGCTATGATGAGCCGGTGCGAACACGCTGGCGGATCGTCTCATCGTGTATTCATTTTTTTTTCTAAGGAAAGTGGTAATCTATCCGCCGTATATAAAAGGAATATATGCACTGCCTTTCACATTTGCAAACAGGGCGTCATGACAATCGTTCTCGATAAATTCCAATTTGAGACGCCCGCGTCTGTCACAATGATTGGTTCTTCGAAATCAGGCAAGAGCACGTATATTCGTAAGTTGCTGCAATATAGAAAGGAAATGTTTGATAAGAAGTTGGACGCCATTTTCTACGTGTACGTTTACGAACAACCGTTCTTTAAAGATCACCCGGACGTTGTGTTCACTAAGGACATTCCACAAAATTTGGATCCCGAAACAAACTCGCTAATTATTTTCGACGACTTTCTCTCGAATAGGACAAAACTGAAGGAGATATGCTGCACGCTATTGTCATTAAAGCGACGCTGCGTCAGTCCACGTATAACTGACTGCACTATCCGTCATTTTCATTACTCAAAATATGTTTCACCAAGATTCATATTTTCGAACAATCAGCTTAAATTCTACGGCTCTAATGATATTCCGTTCGGTGAGGATTGTCGACCAACTCCAAGTACTTTCTCGACAGCTCTTTGGAGGGAAGAGAGGGCATGTCCTTCCGCGTATATATTCGGACGTGTGTAAAACACCATTCAGTTATATCCTGATCGACCTGTCGCAAACTTGTCCCGATAATTTTCGAGTGAGAACAAGGATCTTGCCGGACGAGGAACCAGAAGCTGTCTACGGCACATCCTCATGAATCGTTTGAAGGGACATGCACGGTTTTTGCATCTCTTGTCCAAAGCTAAATCGTCTAGACAAAGAGAAGTCCTTCTTCGTGACGTCGAAAAGGGACATCTAAACATCATTCGCGAAATTTGCTTAAACCCTTGCACAGGAAACGTTCCTCTCACACCAATTATAAAACAGAAGGTAAAGAGGTTTGTACCCCTCATAAGATCACTGGGAAACAGAAAGAAAAGTCACGAGAATATAAAAAGGGTATTGATACAGAAAGGAGGCTTTTTACCTTTGATCCTTCCGGCTCTCTTGGGTCTATTATCTACGCTCGGAGGAAGAGCTATCGCCAAAGCCATCGGAGTGTGAAAATGAAAAAAAATACCATCTCGTACCTTACAAAGAAGAGCATATTCCTGATATTTTAAGACAAGACGGGAAAGCGGATGTCGTCAAACTGAAAAAAAAATCATTCAGACGCTTCATAAAAGTTTACGTCCGTACAATTCGGATATTAACAACGTCACACATCACGAATCGATTCCCTTTACGAGAGAACAAATGTCGCAGACGAAAGATGTCACGAAAGATCGCGACATCGATGCAGTCGTCAATATTTTGAGCAAAACCTATAGGGAAAAAGGTCGATCGCTTCTAAATTTGTTAAAACCGGTGATTGCATGGGACCTCCACACGTTAGAGATTATACTTGACGAGAAGCCTCTCCAAGAGTCAAATATCATTGATATGGTTTCTTATCTAATTTCGCGAGCGAAACAGATGTCAATTCCCGTTCATTTCGAACGTGTCGCAACGCTATTGGTCAGACAAAATCTGCCAACGAGCATCGTAAACTACGATCGGTTTAAAGGAAGAGCGGTCAAAGCAGGATCGATCAGTCGACCAGGATCCTCCTCTCCGAACATTTCACCGAAGCGTTCCTCGGAGCAGCAAGAATCACCGCCATCGCCGCACTCACCGTCGACCTTCGCTGTTGCTGCTGCAGGTGCCTGTGCTGATCCTGCTCCACGGACATCTAAACGAGTGCTCAATAAGGCATGGAAGATATTTTAGACGAAGATTACTTCAACGACGAGCTAATATTTTCCTCATTTCCTCCGCGTCAAAGAAAGAAGGTTCAGGGGCTCTTGGAGAGCATTTTGTCGGTAATTGCCTACACCCCCGATGGAAAGTTGGTTGTTCACGGAAAGACGATCGAGGAATCCAACATAATCGATCTACTACGCTTCGAGCTCTACAATAGACAAACTTCCTGGGTGAGAGGTGCAGTTTCCACCATGATTAACAACTTTCTGGACCTGTCAGCCTTTCGCGCTCACTCTTACCGGCGGAAGACGAGATGCCGTCGTCAGAGAAGGAAAGCAAAGCGATCTACTACAGAGCAGCCCATCCCGCATCCTTCGGTGGAGTCAACAGACTTGCCAGCCATACGGGACGAAGAACGGCGGAAAAGTTTTAGAGGAATCCGACGCTTACACCTTGTTTAGAGAAACCAAACGCCCTCGCCTATACCGCAAAACGTTGTCCCTGGGACTTCGAGATGTCTACTAGGCGGACCTCGTGGAAATCCAAAAAATTGCCAAATATAATGATGGAAAAAGATATATTTTGTTTGTGATCGAAACGTTCTCTCGATTTCTCTCCACCATTCCGATCGCTCGAAAGACGGGAGGAGAGGTCGTGAGAGCGCTTAAAATCGTCTTTCGTAGGATGAAGAAAAGTAGGTTTCTATGTACGGACCACGGCCGTGAATTTTACGGGATATTAGTCGGATCATATCTGAATAAGAAGGAGTTAAATTGTATTGTGTGTTTTCAAAGCAAAAGGCTTCCATAGTAGAACGCGTGCAAAGAACCATTATGAGTCGGATCTATATATACTTTGAGCATGCAAGAACGAGGCGGTTAATAGAGATCCTTCCCAAAATTGTAAAATCCTACAACTACAGCTACCACAGGACGCTGGGTGCTCGACCCATCGACGTCACCGAGGAGAATCAGACCGATTTCTTTCTTCATCTTTTCCCTCCTCCGTCGGGAGCACCCAAGAAACCGAAATTTCGGATCGGGGACCATGTGCACATATCCAAAGAACGACACATTCTTATAAAAAGTACAAACAATCCTTCACAGATGAGGTATTTATCGACGACAGAATCCGACTAGGTATTCCCACAACATATTACCTCGTCGACATGGTGAGAAAGAGCTCGTTCTCGGTTCCTTCTACGAAGCTGAGTTGCAACGTGTTTCCAACCCCGAAATCAAGGCCTGGATCATCGAGAAGATTTTGAGAAAACGACGTGCGCCTGATCTCCAGTACCTTGTGAAATGGAGAGGCTACGATTCCTCTCAGAACAGTTGGGTTAGGGCATGTGATTTTGAAAAATAAACAAGAATTAAAAAAATATGTATGCGATCATGTTCTTCACACTGCAATGAGTCTTTTCAATAGACTCTGCAGATTTGTATGAGAAATAACACACACGTAGCGTGTTTTATTACTCTTTATTCAAAAAGTTCAAGAGGCGCAAAGTTGCCTCGTGATCTAAATTTATCCCATACATCGAGGTTTTCCTCCAACCAATCGTCTAATTTGATACACATTGAATGAACATCGACGGAGATACATCGACTCACTTATATTACAAGTGTCTTCGCACTGTAGGTCATGTTTCCGCAAGACATGAACGTCTGCCTCGTTAAGGCATTGTTTTAGGTGGCGAGTCTGCTTTTCGTCCAAGTTTACGCCGATTTTCTCGGGATAGTACACTTTCATCCAGGCACGTATTGCCAAAACAGAGTCTGAACATCGATGAACTTTGATGTCTTCTGTCAAGCTTGTCTCGAGTGTGCAGTGGCCGTACGGGTTTGATTGAGACGTGGCAAGTCCAAAGACAATAATGTAGATGATTGGCAGGGAAAGCATGATGGCAGCTATTTGATGCATGACGATCGATCGTGTCAGTTCCATAACTAAGGTGCGGAGTCTTTACGGAGAAGATATATGAGAGAAATGACTTAGGCTGATTGGTTTGGCGGCGCCGCACAAAGGACGCGATTAGTCGCGCGCCATCTAGTGGAAATATTAGCAACTGCACTGGACATTGCACCATCCAGCGGCGTGTCCCTCACTTTCCCACGACTGGGGCGACATCTTCTGGGAATAACACCGACTGCATTGAACATGGCGCCATCCAGCGGTATGTCCCCACACTTTCCCAAGAGTGGGGCGACTTCTTGTGTGAATAACATCAACTGCACTGGACATGGCGCCATCCAGCGGCATGTCCCCACACTTTCCCACGTGTCAACGCACTTCCCACGAGTGTAGTCAACCTCTAAACACGAAATCGTGACTTGCAGGTTTGGCGTAGTGGATAGCGTGTTCGGCTACTGAACGAAAGGTCGCTGGTTCGAAACCGGCCGATCTGGTAAAAGCCTTTTCCGAGGAATTAAAGTTCGCACTTGTCGCGTGACATGACGACCGTCGTGTGCGACTGGCAATGGGCGATGACCGCCCGCTGATCGACTATCGGTCGATCGGAAATCCCCTGTCTAGTCAACCCTACCTAGATAAGATTAGCAAATTGGCCGTTCCTTGGTAATCGCTCGCCCCTACGTCGGCTGCGCAGTCAGCCAATGTAGATATCTCAATAGATAAGATCGATGTCAGAAACTAGATATCCGCATATCAATGTGCAAAAACCGGACACCCCGATGTCGGAAACATATCGATATGATATATATGTTTGATCGTTATCTGGCCGGAGTTGTACACTTTTACTACTACTAGATTGGTTCGACGACAACTTAATTACAGTGAACACTTCAAAAACTAAGATTATCTGCTTTCGAAGTTCACTTGAAAGAGCGGATCCACAACGCACCAGTTATTTTACACAAATCAAGCTGTCATCATAGCGAGTTGCCCCCGCTAGTGTGCGTTGACAGCGTGAAATATTTGGGAGGATTTTTATATTAAAATATTTCATGGAATTCACACCTATCTTATGTGTGAAGGAAGCTGCGAAGCTTTTCCTGTACGTTTTTAATGATAAATTGTATATGCCTTTCGGTGTCCTAAGTTCATTCACATACGCACTACGTATAGCATTTTTATTTAAGGCCTCACCCTTTTTACAAACTATGTAGACCTGTGGCACACCAAAGTTGATTTTATTTTTGAAGGGCCTGTTAAAAAGTGTTGCATATCACTTCTATATTTGTTTTCGGGAAATATGTTCAAAAATCTACAGATGCCAAATTTTTCCTCACTTTGTCCAGAAACCGCTGTGCTTCGTCATGCCTGGTCCAATAATTTCAGGTACCCTTTTGATCCAAGCAGCAATTTACGTGAAGCACTTTGTTTCGACACTCCACGGTGTTCAAGACGTCATAGGAAACGAGTTTGCTCCTATTATGCGCCCTCTGTATTTATTAAACTTCCAGAAGACGTTCTCAACGCAACCTCAAGGAAGGAATTGAAGAAAATGTTAAGCAATATAACTCTCCAACGTCGCCTATTATGCTCCACCCTTCCATTCGCATAGTAATTTGTGCCGCTTACAACCGAGTTTTTGTTGTTTTTTCGTCGCTCGTTTTGTTGGGTTCGGTCTCACAAGTCGCATCTGGCTTGGACAGACCAGCATTTGTATTGTCCATATGAATATGTGATAAACAAAAATTATTATTATTAATATTATATTTTTAAACATGCCTGCGTAAAGTCCTATTGTTCTTCCTGAAAGCAGCAATAATTACTGATTGACTGATTCATTGAATGATTGATTAATTCTTTAACTTTTATTCTTGTCGGTCAGTTTGTGAGGGATGCCAATTGGTCACTTCCACCAAAAGGGCGACCATCCGTTGCTCTTCTGAACATCACGCTTCAAACATACCTCGACAAGCCCGATGCCATGATTCTCCCGAAAAAGACTTCAGTTCGATTCCCAGTTTGAATGGTTTCACAGCCCGTCTACCAGTTCAGCTAGCAGTTTCACCGACTTAACTGACAGTGCGATCGGTTCAGCCAACAGTATATAGAGATAATTTTTTTTTTAGTTTCTCCCAATTTTTGTTTTTTTTATTTCAGCACGCTCGACAGTTCCACCGCCAGTTTGGCGAGTTCCTTTCTACGTTTGTCCATCTTTTTCATATTTTTTATTATATTATGACGACCATTTGCACAAGAATTCTGGAGCGCCATAGCTTAATTGCCAGACCGTATAGCAGGCGACATAAAAAGTGTGAAATTTTCAATAGAACACTTTTGCACTTGAATTCGAGAGCTCAAAGTTATTGTTTTAGTCGGAGGAGAGACTCGTAGAAAATGCCCAAGTCCTTGACGAAGTGGTACATTTTGAGAAACGAACGCTTTCTTCTTTTCTCTCGTGTTTCTCCGCAACGCATCACAAAAGTAGTACAAAATCGCACATTAATTTTTAAGAAAAAGACCCTGCGAAGAGTTTAAGTGGAACAAGATTTTAGTAAATGGAGCAGATTTTGGTAAAATAGCTGGTCAGCCTGCTCAAGTTCACGTCTTCCATATAAAAAATATTTATAAAAAGAAAAAGGAACACGACTTCCACTTTAAACCATCTTACCCGCTGAAAATGTGCCTCGGCTCACTCGAAGTTTGTGGAAGGCCAGACTTATACGGAACTTAACTGGAACCTGAGCGGAACCAGATTAAAAGTGTGGGTGCTCGCGCGTGCTGCGCACCATGCGCGTGTGTGTATACGCGGGTGGGTCTGTGTATGCGCGTATATGTGTGCGTGCGTGCGATAGGACGTGCGTCCGTGCACATCAAAACAGATTAGGCTGGTCGGATGTGCAAATTAGGATACATTAGTCTAGTGTAGCGGTTTTGTGTGAACACAAAGGCTTCAGGCTGGTCTAAAGTTCACATCAGGATACACTAGTGTGCCGTAGTGTGCACATCAAAACACAGTAGTTGTTTTGATATGCACTCAAAACACATTAGGTAGGTCTGATGTGCACACCAAAACAGATTGGGTGCGTCTGATGTGCACACCAAAAAACATTAGGTAGGTCTGATGTGCACATGAAAACACATTAGGTGTGACTGATGTGCACACCGAAACACATTAGGCGGTTCTGATGTGCCCACCAAAACACATTAGGTGGGTCTGATGTGCACACGAAAATGCTTTCGGACAGTCTTGTGTTTACGTCAGTAAACACCAAAACACACCAGACCCGGTCTGGTGGATTCAAAAGATAAGGTGCGGAAAGATGCGGCCTTCGGTTGAGTTGCGGTGGTATTTAGGGGCCCTGAAGATTAATTGGTCAAGTGTTTCAAGAATTCTTCACAAACAAACACTCTGCTAAGATAAGCTTGTTCTAAGATAAGCTTAATCTCGCTGGGTACCGCACAATGTGCTGGAAGCAGGCACTGGGGAAATTGTGCGAAAAGATGCCACAGAGCTTTTAAAGTTGGGATTCTTGGAGTGTAGGTGACATGGTATCGGGCAACTGATCCTGGATTTACCGTACAGCGCAAACAGACGGAACAGAAGAGAAAGACATACACTTGAAGTATGTCTTCTCTCTTCTGTCCCCGTTGTTTGCGCTGTACGTCTTAACCATTATGCATCAACAATACACCGAAGCTTAATTTGAAAGTATAATTTCGTAGCAAAATCTGGTCATCTCTTTGAGATTTCACGGAGAAACTCCACCTATTAAGATCTCGAGGTCAAGAAGTGTCGGAAAGAAAATGGTGGTAACTTTCTTTTTAACCAGAAAACACGTGGTTACGGTTGTTTTCAAAAACTAAAGCACAAATACTACACAACGCTACAACCCAGTTGGCCTAACAGCAGTCCTCGAAAAAATTGATTTGGCTTGAGTGACTTGATGGATATACAGCCGCGCCACAACAATGCATTAGCCCGCTCTGCCAACATGAAACTATACTCCCTCCAAAGCCTTCCAGTGAAATTGATCACCCGTAAATTGTACAATCGAGACCTCAGAACATCCGACTTATTTACGAGTATGTTCTTGATGCAAAGAAAAACGAAACTGCGTGGAGAGCGATTTCGAAACCCCGAAAATGTTGTCACAGCCTATCAAATGCAAGGATGAAAACAAATACACTCAATCAGTAAGGCTGAAACCACGGTCGGCAGCAAGGAGGCGGAGATTTATGCAGGGATGCCCTCCGACGCCTCCACTTTTCATAATATACATATGACGAATAAAGAGGAAAAAAAACTATAGCAAAGCGAATTTGGTTTTCGATGTACCATATTTGGAGGAAGAGAAAACAGTGAAGCAGAAACTACCAGGGCTAATGTACGTAGATGACATTGTAATTTTAGCAGATAAGCAAGATGAGTCGCAGAAATTGGTCTTTTTCGAGCTTCCACGGCGCATGTGGAGCAGCAGCACACAGCAGTCCGCCATTTTTGATTGCGTGGTGTGTCCGACTCGGGACTGCGGGAAGCAGCGGTGGTCGCTCGTTCGGAAGTTCTCCGACATACCCCAACGCTGTTCTCTTGTTGGCTCCAGCGACGACAACAAGCGTTGTCGCAGTTGAAATTTCTTCAGGTATCCTTCTACTAGCATGCACCCCACGAAGCGGCAGCTTTGGATTCGGGCGATCTGGTGAAATAATTTGGACGGCTCATAAAGTCAGCCTTGAAAGCACTCCCGCGTTTGCAGTTGCCACCTCAAGGAAGGTTCATGTTTACAGCGAAGCTGTTTACGGCTAGGGTTCAGTGGATTTCTCGTTGTGCGTGGCCAAACACCCTTAGAGCCGTTTATTGAGAGAGTTTGGCCATAGATTTGTTTGAATAGGCGAGCATCTCGGGGCCAACCACGGGCCGCGAAACAGCCCCTAGCGGTGATCGTGTGCTCTAAATATTTGACACGACTAATTTAAGCCGTTTTAGCGTCGCTAGAGTGAAAAGGTTTAGCTCTCGGTGAAAAAACATTGCGATGTGAGGTTTTCGTCACGCCAATATTTAAGTGTAGAAAAAACGAACGTGCGCTCCAAAACCAGGGCCGACTTGCTAGAAATAGCGTCTCAGCTGAGACGGGGAAAGAAAGCACTGCCAAAGCTAGCGCACGAGCCGAGCAGGACTCCGCGTCTCAAGACGATCGCGCGCCCCACCCTTTGCACTGTTTTCTTTCAGCCAGTCTCAGCTCGAGACGATGTTCTATCCACTTTGTTTCATCTTGGGTCCAGACGCAGCCGATGCTGATGATAAGTATAGCAAGCCGGCCCAGAGCAAACTGTCGCCGATACTCCATCTGCACAAACATCAGCAGTGCAGACAAAGGCTTGGGCACGAGCGCGTGGCTTTGGAAAGTGCCTCCTATGCACGAGTTCTCGTACAAACAAAAGCATTTCGCAGAGCTAAGCTCGCGCGCCTGTGCCTTTCCCTTTACTGGAGACATTTGTGAAATTGAGTGGAGAGGCCGAGATTCAACGCTTCTGGTTCACGCTCTAAATGTCGTTTGCAATGTTGTGACGTCGGAATCTCCTGATTGGTGAACGCTGTGTCGTACCTTTGGTTTACGATCTAACCACGGGAGGAGTTTTCAGCGCTGGTGGTGGCCTTTGCTCCACCCATCGTCCAAACACTCCTAATATACGGCTCGGAACACCTTACGCTTGCACCGCACCCAGGCGCCGCACCGTACCCACGCGCCACTCGTGCCGGCGTCTGCGGCAGTAACTGTTCTAAAGCAAAAGCCTAAAACAAATGGCATCTTACACGCGCGATCGTCAACGCTTCATTTTAGTTATTTACTTCGAATCTTTTATACGGGAAGGCGTGGGCGTGCGGCGGGTGCAACACCATTCTCTGTATTCTCCTTCAAGCTTGGGTAATTTAGCAATATTCGTGTTCGTGACCAAAAACTCTACGCCCGCACCGCCCCCTCTTTGACTTCGTTCCAAGCGTCTGCGTGCCTAGTTTCCTTTCGTTCCGCTCTCTCAGGGTGGCGATCCTGTCGCGCGTGTCTACTTTCCGCCGGGTGGCGGTCCCGTCGTGCATGTATAGTTTCCGCCGGCTCCTCGGGGCGGCGATAGTTGTCCACGCAAATGTATATAAAAAAACAGAAAATGAAGCTACCGTTCTCCATTTTCAATTTCATTTCCCTCGTCGTAATGAGGAGGCCGCGTATAATCCGGCTTTCCCGAAGAGCAACGCGCCTACGAAGAGCAACGGCGGGAACGGCAACGAGAATGTCAGCGGCGGCGGTGGCGGACGGCACGCGTGTCTGCGGACCTTTCGTCACGATGACCACCAATCAAGACAATACATATGTTCGTTCACTTGTTTAAAATGTTGTCACGTCTGTGTCGTGTACTAAACAGCTTCGCTGGTCATCCACCTTCGCAGAGTGGAATGGCTCCCAATTTTTGTTCCCTTAGTTTTATCGGTCTATAAATACAAGTAAGCAGATTGATCAGGTATGCTTTCGTTCGTATTGCTTATCTGTCACGAAAAGTGAGAGCCTCGGATTTCGCGTTCCTATGATGGTGCTTTTAACTGGTGCTCATTTTTGCTTTTTAAAGTACGGATACCGCCTATCTGCTTTTTGGGTTTTTGTAAACATTGAAATCGCCCATTGTTACCAAATAATCACAGAGCATTAAAGTAAAGTGGCTATGGTGCACAGTTTGTTGCTATGTGCACACCAGGAAAGGCAAATGGGAGGTGCTGGATCTCTCCACGGCTATGTCTGCTGGTTGTGTTGCTAAGTAAGGCAGAGGAAATAACCGACTTTATGAGTTGTCTTCATGTATTGTATCGAGTAAACAAATTAGTTCGCAGGATCTCTTCAGGCGCGAGACTCAAAGCAGATAGGTATAGCCTATTTCGGGTTATCTCTTTAGGACCTACACTGGCAGTGGCACACAGCTGTAGCCTGAAGTGGGGTAGCATAAATGCCGATATGCTACGTCCTAAAATCAGCGGCTGCACGTAACAATCTGAAATATTCATTAAATATGACAATTTAGTGGTAAATTTGACGTTGAAAATGTTTGAAGTGTGGCTCCCCTCCGGTAAAAAATCGACGCCAACAAAACTTGCCAGGGTCAACAGCGTTCGCAAACAAGTGAACCGTCCTCGAACATGTCCGCCGTTCTACCCGGACAAGTTTGTCGGTCTGAATTTTCACAAAAATGGAGCTACGCTTTAAAATTTCGTAAGCGTTGAAATTCAGCACAAAAATATGCGTTTGAGAAACGTTTGGGATTGATACGTGCAGGCACCGAGTTTTTTGGATAATTTTAAGTGTCAGTCTTGACATTTATGAGAGTATTTTTCATCAATTAAAATTTGCGAGCAGGTTAAACAAATAGCTCGCTAATCAACAAAGCTTGCCTTAACTCAAACTTGGTCTGGAATATTCTCTAAATTTACGGCCAATACTGCATATAACATGAAACCCAGTTTAATGTAACCCATTCCTTCTCTTTCATTGATCGATGAGAGCGTCAATCCCCTGGCGAAATTCATCGTCCATTTCATGCGCCGAAACATACAAATGGACGAAAGTAGTCCGTAGTCAACGCATTCATTAAAAGCAAATGCACTCGTTGATCGCGTTGGATATAGAAAAACGAAACGCTGAATGTCTTTACTGAACGCGTTCAGACAGCCAATATAGCTTGGTGCGGGCAGAACCGGAAGCAAGGTTGGTCACCAAAACGTTTCTCCTGCTGGCCGATAGTTTGCGTCCAACATTTGCGAAGTAGGCCCATCGAGGGGAATATTTGGCGAGAAAGGCGGCGCTCTAGGGTTGAAATTGAGGAGAATCAAATCTTTGAATTGTCGAACCAAAAGTAAAAGCAAACGAGCTGGTGAAGTTTCAACATAATTTAAGACAAATCCTCGAGACTGGGAAGAGACGAAGGGCAACACAACACTCAAAGTCTCAAACACTGCTGAATCTTATTTCGCAGAAGTTCGTGTTTATATACAGTTTCGATGCCCACCCGAACCAAAAGAAAAGAAAAAGAAAGTAAGTACACTTTTACACAAAAGTACAAAAGGATTGAACTCAAATACAACCTCAACGGGGCTTGGCGCAAACCCGAAACAACAAGCAACAAACGAAGTTGTCTCGAACATTTTTTGTTTCACCAGAACATCCTCGTAAGACACATAAAAAAAAAAAGCTAGGTCCACTTTTTCCCAGAACAAACCAACAGCACTGTGGTAAAAAATCTCGAACATCATACACGCCAACGAACACAAAGAAAAAAAAAAGAACACAATAAAGGGACGGCCAGGGCTAACAAAGAAGGAACATACCTCGTTTTACCGGCATCATGGGAGACTTTTTATAACTACAGAACATAAAGACAAAAATGGTTGACAGGTATAATTATCTGGGAGTGCGAATTACTGAAGAAAAAAATACAAAGAGGAATGCGAGAGATTTACAATACTTGGTAGAGGTAAAAGAAATTCGACCGAAATAAGTGGTGAAGGATATATCTAAATGAGTAATGGTACCAGGATTAACCCTTAATAATGCATGAGCACTGAAGTACAGGCGATTTTAGAGATAGGTCAGAGGAGTGTTGGTTGGATAGCCAGCTCTAGGGGCGCATAAGAACCACGGAGTGCAGGGAGATATGGGCTGGTCTCCGTTTGAGAGCAGAAAGAGAGTAAATAAATTAAAGCTTGATCAAAGGCTAGTATACATTAAAGACACGCGGTGAGCGAATAAAATTCATAAATACTTGTATTTGAGGGGTCTGAACACGAAACGGACAGATAGCCTGGAGTGAAAATTTCGCAGACGAGCAACAGGAGGGATCAAACCAGTTCAGTAGTAAAGTAAGTTAACGAGGTCGGTAGGAAAATGGTAAGGAAAAAATGCAGACCCACTCAGCTTCAACAATTTACAGGACACGAAAGCAGAAAATAAAAAACGAGACTTATTTTATCATTCGAGAAGGAGTTCTTTGCCTTTTGTGAGTGGGACAAGAGACTTAAAAGGACACTGACACCCCCAAAAAAATTTTTTATTTTTTCCCAGGCGATTTATTATGGTGTCAGAAGACGACCCCATCAATATTTTTCCGAATTGTCACGTATATTTTTAATGAAGTCAAAAAACGCAGCTGCTCGAAACTGAAACCAAAACTGGACTGGGGAGGAAGAAGAAATATGAGGAGGAGAGAGGTGGCGGAAGTCCCGTGGTTATGATACTTTTTTCCTCCCAAACAACACATTTGCAGCTTTTTAGACGCCACAAAAAATGGGCATCTTATTTCTTTTTTATATTTAATATTGAGTGCCTGTCTTTGATGACCTATGACTTTGAATATATATTTGGTGGTTGTGTCTAAACCATAAAGAACGGCACGTGGTTACGGAGAAGAGAGCGAACGCAACTCATACCTGCCAGTTCTCGATCGGCTGTTTTCGGTCGGAAAGAAAACGAGTTTCGAGCCGCGAATTGTTTTCCGGGTAGTTGGGCTCTCATATGTATTATACAAATAAACACCTTCGTGAGCATAAATACCCTGTCAGTGTCCCTTTAAGAACAAAAACGTACAAGGCTCAATTTCAAGACACATACAATATGCGCAATGTATTAAACGGAGGGGGATACAGTTGAACATGTAATTTTAAAAAGCAAAGGGATTAGTCCTGCCCGTTCTCAAGGGATGACAAATGCACCTGGAGCCCTGCCTTTTGCCGGAGAAGGAAGGAAGGGTGCATTATAATAAAGGAGGCCATAAATAGGGGCTAGATGGCTTGAGGAAATTATATGGGAGAAGTGAAGGAAATAGAACTAACCGACATAATTGGTTGGCGGGCTGCACACAGGAAAATTGCAACTCCCACCCTTGTAGCCCCGTCCCAATGGCTCAATCCAACGACCCACAGTGGACCCGGTGAATCCCGGACAAAAGCTCACCGGACAAAAGCTCGCCCATTTTTTCACAGATCCGGACAAAAGCTCCCAACAGAAAATTTCATGTTGGTCTTAAGACGAGCGCGGACAACTTAGGTGCATGCGTGCCGCACTAGAATGCAAAGGTAAATTAAATCGGACAGGCACATGGCTTGCTTCTTCGAGCGGAAACAAGTTTATTTATTGGTTGGTTAGAAGCGAATGCCGTCCCCTACTGTCTCCGGCAGTCTTGGTAGATCTCGGTGTACCTAGATCATACATGGGTAAATTTCTTTCAAAATGTAATTTAATTACAATAACAAATACTTTGCTTCAAAAGTAGTTTAACTACAATTACAATGACTACTACGTGAAAGTAGTTAATTACAATTACAAATTACTTATAAAAAGTAATGCAATTATTTTACAATTACTTATTTCTGAGAGCGACCCGACTAAACCGGTTGTATAGAACGCAACGTATTTGTTCATTCCTTGCCCCAATGTTTGAGGAGGCTTAAGCAACGCTGCGTAAATGCCGCGTGTTGTACTTTCCTTTTAGGAATTTCGTTAAAATGATGACGGAACTTGACAGTCTGAGGCAATCAAGTACTACGTTCTTATATTTTTTTATAAATAATAATAAATTAGTTCATATGCTGGAAGAGGCCAGATCGCTAAAGACAAAATTGGGTTGACAGAGTTTTGTTAGCCCGGGAAATAAAAATGCGACAATTAGTCATACATGAATATTTTAGAAGTGTTAGTATAAAACTGAAATCCACGCACGCTAATACGACCGCATTCACATAAAAACATCATGGTATGGTAATTTTCTTTACATTGAGTTGAAATTATAATGGCTCAGAAATATACAAGAACCGTATTGGGGCTCCCGAATCATTGGTAACAATATTCACAGGTGCGAGGTCAGTCTCCAAGATGTTATTGCAAAAAATATACGAAGTAAAACCAACAAGATATAAACTTGAAAATACTACAGATATAAATATGCGACTGTACTAAAAAAGGAACGTCAAAAACCGGCAAAAAAAAAAAAACCTGATAGACAATTAAAAGTACCGAGCTCAACAGAAAGCTGAAGCTCAATTTTTTGTACTTTCAGTATTTTGGCATGTTTACGCTATGGTTTTCTGCTCGCACAGCAGACGGCGCAACACGGCTCCGTTGAGGTAGGCTCCGAAGAGGATTGTCTCTCAACCCGCAGTGTAAGCAACAAAACAACAAACAATGCGACGCTGTTTATGTTGTGCGTGTGTGTGAGTGCGTGTCTTTGTACGAGTGTTTCACCGAGAGCTAGGCCGCTTGTGCGAGCGCTGAGGCTTTCAGAGAGGTTCCGTCGGCGCCGCAAAGTTTTGCAAAAGTAATTGTAATTGTGCCTGAAATTTTGCAATTACTGACGCTAGAAAGTAATTAAATTACAATTACAATTCCTTCTGGCCGAAAGTAATTAATTACAATTACACATTACCAAGAAACGTAATTAAATTACAGGAATTGATTTACTGTAATTGAATTACTACCCAAGTATGACCTAGATCCCCTCGCAAATATTTTTCAGACGGTTCCAGCCTACCTTGAATCAACGAAGCTTGATCTTATCAGCTCCAGCTCTACCCAGTCTCGGTCACCTAAATTGTAGTCCCAAATCGTTGCTTCTGTACATGTTATGATGCGGGGTTGGGCAGTATCGCGATACAATCAGGATGAAATGTATTTCGTTACATTTCTTGAGAAACACTTCCCCCCCCTCAAAAAAAAAAATGCAAGTCCGAATGTTTTTTTTTTTTTTTATTTCTGAGGGCAGCAGGGTCAAACAGATTCTGGGGCATTGTTACTATGCTGACCAAGGTTCCTTCCGATTTTCCGAACTATTTTTTATGCGTCCTCTTCTCTCTTCCGAGAAGGGCTGTGTGCTGGGGGATTCGAGCCAGGTAGTGTGCCAGGAATGGGGTCAGAGCATCTTCTGCCGCAGGTTTTTAGGTATTTCTTGAGTGATTGTTTGCTGGCATCCAATGTCCACTGCTAACCGTATTTCTTGCCTTAGCGTACACAATACACCCAGCCGGCAAAGCTGAGTCACTAGTCCGTTGCAGCACAAGCCTGGTGGTGGTTGACTTGAAATAGTAGCATGACTCACGCAATGAACTTCAACACATATTCGAATGCGTCTGCGGCTGCGCCGGTAATATTGCACGGCTCAAGTGTATGATCAGCCGACGTGAATGCCACCCGCTGATCTGCTGATCCGAAACCCAGGAAGGAGGCCAGACGTGGCCTCGCTGTGCCAACCCAGACTTCGTACACCTGCGACACGTCTCGAGCGCGCTGTTTCCCGGGGAGCTCGCACCTGTTCCGGCAATATCAGGTCGCAATCCACGAGGTCTATGTTTAGATGATGCAAGGCGAACGTTGAGGATTGTAATTCATTCGTCGGTGGCGGCGGGTCGGCAGGAAGGACCTTCAGAACAAGGATGCCACCGTATGGTTCTTTCAACCGTAACAGAAGATAGAGACATGTGTTTCAGGATGCTTCAGGTGGTCCACTATTCTTGAAAATTTCTAATGACACTGCCTGCACGATCTTCAACTAGGTAACCTACAACGAAAGTGCGTATTGTCCTTTCATACAGCAGCGTGGTAAAGTTTCATGTTCAAGGCGACACCTACAGATAAAGAATACCAGTTCATTCCGCCGTGACGTTAAGTGATCAATGTTGACAGGGGCGTCCTTATTGGATATGGGCGTGGTGACGTTTTGATGGGGTTTAGGGTGACAGGATTTATTTGGAGGTCAAAGTATTTTCGCATCCTTGATCAGACAGACAGGATGACAGGGAAGGGACCACGGTCAGTCCTTGATGGAACGTTTTTCGACCTCATTCAAGACTCCTCGTCGTTCGAAACCACAACATTCAAGGCAAAGTGCCAAGCCTACGGGAAAGTAATTTTGGGGATCAAAAACTTCCACTTCAAACTTCAAGCTTCACCTCAGCTGGCGTTTCAAAGAAATTTGAAAGAGGTATTGCAGTATCAGTATTTTTGTATTAGTATATGTACCCTCCCTAAAATGTATTCCTGTGATTGTATTTCTGCCCTCCCTAAAATGTATTCCTGTGATTGTATTTTCAAATATGTTTTGCCTTTATTTAAAATGTATTTCCGATACGTATCGCGGTACATTTCTACAGATATATTTTAATATCAGTCTTTTAGCTACTATTTTAATGTATCCGAGTGTTTGTATTTCCAAGTACATTTTTGAGTATTTCTGCGCAACCCTGTTATGATATATCTGTCAACACCGTTGCATGAGTGGGGTACCATTCTCCTAAAAATGGTACAATGTCTATTGCGTCCGCACATTAGCCCATCCCGTGATTCGCCCGGTTAGCCAAAAGAAAAAAAGACGATGTTAGATTTCTCCGGGTCTGTGAAAAAACGAATGAGCTTTGTCCGCTGAGATTTTGTCCAATGAGCTTCTGTCCGGTGAGCTCCTGTCCGGTGAGCTTTCTTACGGTTAAAGGATCCAGTGCTGGGGTGACGCGACAACGTTTGACTTGATCAGAGGAAAATGGGCAACTCCCTCACCGGGGAGAGGAGGCAGAGGTGCGTGTTTTTATTTTTTTCCCAGTCCCTCGATTGTCATCTTAACAATCATCCCCACGGCCTGGTGATAACTACAAAAATGCAAAATTCATTGGCTTAAAACAAAAAGACTCATGTTTTTATCTATATAATTTTAGGCTAGATGATGCCGGCTATCACCCGCTATAAAGGGTACAGCCTTTAATGTCTGTCTATCCCGTCATCTAATTCCTCTAGTTAATAAAAAGAATAACTACTTCTCACATTTTACATGCGCTATTTTGAGACAAGAACGCAACTTGTGAAGAAAGAATAAACCAGACGTAATACTAATTTTAATTCTTGTTTATAACGCGACAGGACCTATCACGTACAATGTGCCCCACATTATACGTGGTAGGCTCTGTCGCGTTAAAAACAAGATTCAAATGTAGTATTACGTCTGATTGATCTTTTTCACCAGTTACGTTCTTGTCTCAGTTCGGTCAGTGTACTTTCAAAGCATATTTCTGAGAAACTATGTTTATACTTTGTCTTCGAATTGCTTAACCTATAGAGACGTTATGGTAAATTTTGTAAATAATTAAAGCGAGGCGAAATATTTAAACGTGTTATATGTCCTCATTTATACATTTTATGCGTTTCCCTGTACATATTTAGGTGTGTCCTGTCCATCCAAGAGCTAACTAGCCCAGCTCTTCAATCTTAAAGCAAGTGAATTTAACGTTATAATCTAGCTTATGAGACACTAAACCAATGCTGTCTAAACATCTAACGGTTGTAGGTTTAGATACCCGAAGTTTAAAGTATTTTTGGTTATGCCAACAGTTTTCCACGCTGGTATAATGAACGTAGCCAGTCCTCCATGAAATATGTCCAAAACGTTATTTAAACATTTCGGAAAAGAATGGAAATCAGGTTATATTCGCTCAATTAGATTATGTGTAAGGTGGATTTCGCTGATCGGCCCTGTTCTGGTTCCCGATATACAGCGGCATATCTGGCTTAACTAAGCGTGCGTCGACGCCAGCACGAGTGTTTTTCTAATGCCCCCCAGCCAGGTGTTGTAACGAGAGCCCGATAAGAGGCCGCCCAATTCGAGCCCCTCTAGACGCGAAGGAGGGCTTGAGCCTCGCGCCATAAAACTCTCCAGAGCCAAGGTTAAACGGATGCAGGAAGCTTTTTCACGAGGGCGTCTGTATTGGGAGAGTGGAAAAGCCCGCGTCCTCGTTGACTGTAACAATACTGCAGTGTAGCGGTAATCGAAAATCGCGACGCGATTATATCGCATCGGTAAGACTAAGCTGGTTTACAACAAGTTTCTGGAAGAAATCGTTGACCCGATAAAATATTCTGTAATCTAAGAGTCTCATTCTAAAAATAATCTCAGTATATCTATATTTTCATATGTATATGTTGTTACCGAGAGCTCAAGTAACGCTGAGCGTGGCTTGAAAGGCTCACGCTTCTTGCTTCGCGACTCGTTCTTTGGAGACTTTTATTGGTTAATGCTGCAACGTCATTGGCTGCGGAGAAAAATGAAGATACACGACTTGAGTCTAACCATCAACGTTACTAAAGCACTCGTTTGGGAAGCTCACCCTTAAAACCCGGACCGCTTGCGTCCATCGAGACCAAACTAAATGTAGGGTGTTCCAAGTCACCAGGCTCAATCTAAAATGGACCGTGAAAATCGACGCCTGCACGTAGCAATCTAAACTTTTCGTCAAAGGTGTATTTCGCAGGTCTGTTTCTTTCTGTAAAATTAGACAGCCTACCTCCCTTTCTGTGAAAAATCGGGCCAAGAAACTTGCCAGGGTTAACGGCGGGCGGCAATGCAGACGACCAAGTCGAGTTGCGGGAGCCTTTGGCGCACGTATTCGATAGATGGCGTCGGCAGCAGCGTCGGAAGGTGCAGCCGACCAGCGAAAGAAAGCAGACGGCACTCAGACGAAATCCGTGGACAGCAAA
Source organism: Ixodes ricinus (assembly GCA_037355805.1). Classification (NCBI taxonomy): domain Eukaryota; kingdom Metazoa; phylum Arthropoda; class Arachnida; order Ixodida; family Ixodidae; genus Ixodes; species Ixodes ricinus. Next base: position 33,197 of record JAZHYW010052659.1, read on the forward strand.
AGCGCCGTCGTTATGCAGACGCGTTTTTTTTATACTTTAAGTTTTGTTTTATTGTTTGGATTTATTTTTAACCAAAGGAACGTTACAAAAGATTATGTTCATTTGAAAAAAATTATGGCGGTTGCGAGCCGTCGTGATAAGGAGGTAGCGCCATCTATCAATATGAGCGTCAAGCGCGCCCCGCCACTCGACTTCGTAGTCTGCGTCACCGCCCGCCGTTGACCTGGCAGGTTTCTTTGCCCCTATTTTTTCACATAAGGGAAGCTACGCTTTAGTAGTCTTCGGAAGTAATGCAGCTGGTATCATTAAGCTGCTATATAAGAAAATTAAAAAACTTGGTTTCTGATTTTGAAATGTTCAGAACTTTATAATATTAGGCCTATTTTTGTTAGGCTGGAAGGTTCCAATCCTGTGGGCTAGCTTGATATCTGTTGGTTGAAGTGGTGCGCTGAGCTCTGTGCCTGCAATGCTCAATTATTAGGCTTTTTGACTGGGCCCATCTTTCAGCGTTAATTATCTGTGTGCCCAAAATAATAAGATTTGTTTGACGAGCCTGTCTTCAGAGTCGTTGAATCTGGCTCTCAAGTAAGCGATTTGTGTAGCGCTGTCCTTCGCAAGAGTCTCAACGCTTTCGACCTGTGACTTGATTGTAAATATAGACGAACAGTCCTCTTTTGATATTCGTAAGCCTTTTTTAATATCGTTAAACGTTCTATGTTCTGATAGTTGTGTACGGATTTATTTCATTTCCTCAAAGAGTTATGTTTGCCCAGACCTGATGTCGTTTGGGGCCGACAATTCGTCACTGGTGTTTTCAGTGGTATTCATACTTGTAGAGCGAGTGTGGGGACCAGGGTTCACTTCAATATCCCCAAATAAAAACAGTGGTGTCAGTGTTCTGCATGCACAGTCATGAACAATAGTAGCACAATAGGGCAGCACTAGCAAAGCAGCGAAACCAGTACTCGATGTATGAGAAGAAGCAAGTGATTTCCTGCACACAAAACATGCGGCGCTCGTGAGCGAAACTCCATTGCAGCTGTGCCGCCGAGCCCAGTCAGCAGTGGCACTTGGAGCAGTGGCACTGGGAAACAAATTCGGACATTTTTAGGTCGGGTTTCCGTTGTGCGTCAGATTTCATCCTTTCAGACGCTCTTATAGTGTCCAATTTAGAGGCTCTGATGAACGCTCACCGACGTTAGTTTACACCTTGGATCGCGCGCATGCTGGGTTGCTTGGACAATAGAAATATTATGTACGCTAGGGGACCTACTGGGCTTGTGTCTATGAGACGTCCGGAAGCACATGGAAAGCAGAGAGCAATCAGTCTACTTTTGCGGTGCCCCTGTGCATTCTTATACGACAACGCGCGTGCATTTTGTCTCTTCGCCGCAAAGTAACATAGAAAGCACTTTTGTTAGTTGGGTCGTACCGAATAATATGTACCCGTATTAGCATTGTAAAAGTGCTGAATTGGTTTAGTTGCCGCATTTCTCTCCACCGGTGAACGATGTTTAGCTTCGCTATATCTCAGGCTCAAACCTGTGTTCCACAGCAGGTGTGCAAAAACAAGTGACGATTCTGAGCTGAGCAACAATCGAAGGAATCCTAGAGCGTGTTCAGGATTTGCCAGCATTCCAGTAGGTGCTTATATGCGCTTTAAACACGCGCCAGATTGAGCCGCCATAGCCGACCCCTTCTCTTGTCTTACGGAGATGTCGAGCCACTGAAGCGGGCGTTGACAGAGCTCCAGAAGGCCTATGCCTGAAAGAAGGACACTCTAACACCCTAAAATATCAATAACCTGTCCTGCTGTGGTAAGGATGAAGGAAGTCAAGAGGAACGGAATAAGAGGGAACAAAACTTAAGGTAGGTTATGGCGCGCGCGCCAGCTGCCTGAAAGCGTATATATATTGCTAATATACCAGGCCTGTTATGAGCAGTTAAAAACATTCAAAACTTAAAGAACAAATTACGTGGGCTATGAAAGGTGTCTCTCTTTTATTATTGTCAATACCAGGCAGCTTTCTACTGGACACTGGTTGTCAACAATTTCGAGCGTGCTGGTGATGTTTTGAACTTGAAAAAAACGGCTTGTTCGCACAAAAGCAAAAATAATAAAGCAGCACTTCTTAAAAATCGGGCTGTATTACGTCGCCTTCAATTTTGATCGTACATGCACAGGGAATGATTGAAACAGTGTTACAGCGTAGTTCTTGCCGTCTCTCGTTGGTTTTCCAGATGTCCTTCGTTCATTCAGCACGTATATCCCTCATGCTGAAAACCGCCGACGTCGTGTTCGAGCTAACAGTGTCCGGCAGTGCGCATGAATACATGTACTGAGTCCGTTTTATCAACGTTTATAATGCAATTAGTTTAAAAAAAACTCACGCAACTGATCTATTATTTTGTCTGCCTGACTGAGAAATGTTCCAAGCTACCTTGAACTTACAATTATTCGGAATATTTGCTCTTATAATCAAGCGCAGGAGAAAATGCGCTCACTTTTTCCATAAAAATACGTTACCGAAAATCAATCTTCGACTGGTTGCTGTCTGGCTTAAATTTGCCACAGCATACTAGCCGCTATTTGAACTACTAGCATACATTATAGTAACTCTATGGCTGAAACGCCGCCTCACCTTAGCATTAGATGGTCAAGTTTTGCGGATGCTATATAGTTGAGAGCGCCTCCTTGTGGTCGCTTCTCATGGACTCTACAGCGCCTGCTGGCCGAGAAAAGCAGGCTCACAGGCTACGCCGTATGTTTCTTTCGCTGTCCGTAACTATATCTGTACCATGAATATTTTACCTAAACGTTCCCTTGCCGATCCTCGTGACCTCAAAATACCAACCACAGTTTTTGAAGAAAATATAACAAGTGCATGAAAAAGTAGACCAGGGGTGTGTTATTAATCGCTCAGCCTTTTTTGAGAGATTCGGCAATCTTTTCTTATGTAGCTTGTTATACGGGTGTTGCCCTATTGTTTTCTATTACCTACATTTATGCTTCCTTGAAGAAGTATGAAAGAAGCTGAAATGGCTGCACCGTTTTTTTTTTCATTTATGTTCGAGTCTTTTTCCCGTCAAACTTCTTGTTTTCGATCTGTTGCCTTCCCGTATTTAACACCAAGGCGCTACTTTTTCGTAACCGCAGTTGACAGTGGCAGCTCTTCCGAAAATTTCCCATACCTTCAAAGCAGCGTAGCTTCAACGCACAAAAAGCAACAAAGCATCGGCGTATGCTCACCGATTATGGCCATAATACACAACGGAATATCCATGAAGTTAATTGGCGCTAGCACGGCGGTTACAGCATTCGGCCTGCCACCGTTTTCTTAAGGCGCGTGTACTATTTGATATATAATTGACTGCTATACGTTTTCGAAGTGGCGTTTATAAACAAATCAAAAGAGTTACATTTTTATATGCCTAAAACTCGTCCTCACTCGTCCATCTACTTCGGGGTTGCTTCATTCATCCGTCTCCAACATCGCTGCTCTGCATTGGATGCGGCAGCTCTTTAACGGGACGTTACTCGAATACAAATAGCCCTATGATTTTTTTACGTATACAAAACTTGGAGCCAAAAAATATGACACGTAAATACTGATCTTCTCTGACTAACAACAACAAACTTCAGACGCAAAAATTACGTACTGCAACGTAAGAAGAGGTTTTTCGCTCTTTGATCCGTAATGGTAACTGACGTTTCGCTCAGACCTGCCAAGAAAGGGCCGAACACAACGGTTTAATGCGTCATGTCCGTGGCGAGCCAGGAAACGTGCATCTGGTAAACTGTGTTAGCGGAAAAAAAAATACTTCGTTGGCGACTTGTATTGCAAGATGTTCAACCGGTTCTATACAAAAAAGTACATGGAAAACGCGTTAAAGGCTACAATAAACCGCGTTTATTGACCGCCATCACAAAACGTTTCGTTAGAAATATAGTTGGTGCAAGATATGTATTTATTATAACATCTCTTGAAACGTTCTACAAGAACGACAATTCTCTCGGCAACTTTGCACTCAGGAATAAATTTGTCACATCATGTCTACAATCATAGATATAATTTTATCACCCTATTTGAGTCAAGAAATGACATACATGGTACTGCCTAAACTTTTGCTAGAGAGAAAAATAGACAACTTCAGCATAAACCTGTTACCTTTGTTTACCTTATCAACAAAGCTGACTGTTATTCCATGCCGCAGAAGCCTACAGCTTTTATTTCACTTTTTAAAAGTAAAAGATAGAAATATAAATATTTTGTTCTTATTATGTCTTAAAATAACCAAGTCAAAACTTAGCATGGAATTAAACGGTCATCGAAGGGCGTGTGTTTCTATTCGAAATCGGTGGATGGAATTTTGGTTCTCTAGGCATCGTGCACTCTGTTGAACTTCGCATTTTCAAAGAAATCAAAATTCGTTTCGAATTAAAATTAACTTGTGTTCAAAAACAAATTTCGAAGTATCGTTAAATTAGAAGGACATAACATTTTTTTTAGTGAATAAATTCTGAAGCACTTGTTGAAATGCAAGTATTCACTTCGGTACTCCTCACCGTCGTCGCGCAGGAGAATTGTCAAATCATCCGCCTTAAAATTCGGACACAAATTTTCGTTCACAGGGTTTATTGCTATTATAAGGACATAAATATCCCCAGTTCAATTTTATTACATCATTTTTCAAACAAATATTTTAGTTATGTTTGTTTTTAAATTAACCATACAGCGGCTCCCATTGAGAGTCGTAACAGAATGGTATGCAGCGTTAGAAATATGATGATAAATATTACCACGCAGAAAAATGCGGTTGAAGTGAACATATTGTTGGTTAGCAGTAAACATTTCAATTGGAGAAAGCGTTACTTTGTCATATTTAAGGTTCGGAGTTCTCGGTGTAAACTGATAAAAACGGTAAATGTACGCTGAGTCCATTTTCAAAAATCGGCTTGAACACGAAAAAGGTTAGTTTTTAGGTTATACGTTTCGGTTTGAAACCACAAAAAACTGATAAGATACTCCGAATCCATTTTCTAAAACTTAACTTCTAGCCGAAAAATGACAGTTTTTAGGCCCGCATTCAGGTCGGCGGGAGGGGAGGGAGAGAGGGCCGCAGGTTCGACATTGTGTGACTTTCGGATTCCCATCTTCAAGGTTCAACGTGCAACAAACAGGTCTTCGGGTTGGCCTTCGCGGGACATCTGTGTCCTTTCTGTGATCGGGCTTAGTGTATCAAGTTCCTGGTCCTAAAAAAATAACGTTCCGTGGGGATGGTTTAAGATTTTCTCGCTTTATGCACTTCAGAGGACACCCGAAAAACACGTTAATACCTTTCTTACCATTAATACCATTAATGGTGTTAGTGGTGGCTTTAGCTTATATCATTAACGCAAAACCATTACTACCATGCAGAGTCCAGTGCAAGTGCGTGCAGCCAGCGCCACATCACGTTTACTTCACTTCACAACACTTCTTCCCCATATCACAAGGGAGTAGTGAATTATATAATAATAGAAAATATGGAGAAAGCATGCATGGCAGTTTGTTTGTTAGAAACAACTAGAAGAAATATGCAGAAATAGTGCACGGCAAAATCTTCATCCACTGCTTGGGACAAAACCGCATCACAGACTTCCGCGCTCGAGTGCCTCGACGAACTGGGATGTGCTGATGTATCACCGTAGTCGAGGCTGTGGTGTCAGCAGCGTCCGGATTGTGTGCGAGGCCAGTAGGCGCACCGGGCTGGACGGGTTGGTGCATATCGTCCCCAGAAATTGCAGTTGAATGTGTGCCCACATCCGGAGAGATTACCGTCGCCGAGGCTGTGGTCTCAGCAGCGTTTGTGCCTACAGGGGGCTGGTCGAGACTTTGTTAGCTTAGGCAAGCTGTTAATGGGAGTTCCGCGCTACCAGTAAAACTGTGGAATCTCGGTGCTGCGCGGATGTGATCGTGGTGCCTTGTCCACACTCTGCCATCTGTCAGTTGCAGCGTCGAAGCAAACCCCTGGTCAGACTCTGCAGTTGCCAGCACCCACCTGGGGCGGGTTCGGGAATTAAGAGCAAAGACTGGCATCCCGGGATCAATATTCGCGATCCTCGTGTATGGTCTATCTTTGCGCACGTCCTGATGGAGCTGTTTTAGATCCACTGAGGTCCGAAGATCGGGTCGCAGCAATCCCAGAGCAGTTTTAAGCTTCCGACCCATCAAAAGTTCAGCAGGACTACAGCCCGTAACTTCATGCGGCGTCGTCCTGTATGACAGCAGCACTCTGACTATTTGCGTATGGTCCCCTGATCCGGCCTTCTTCAACTTCTGCTTAATCGTCTGCACTGCACGCTTGGCCGCTCCATTGGACGCGGGATGCAACGGGAGCCCAGCACTTGTGCTTATGCCATTCTTCCGTAAGAATGTCTTGAATTCTTCGCTCACGAATGCCGGACCACTGTCTGCTACAACTGCACCCGACAGCCCCTGAATAGCAAACATCTTCTGCAGCCAATCAACCTTCACAGACGTCGAACATGACCTTACTGGAAATACCTCTGATTCATTTGGAATAAGCGTCGACAGCAATGAACAGGTAGGTGTTTCTCTGGGGCCAGCAAAGTCTACATGCAGTGGAGACCACGGCTTTTCCGGAAATGGCCATGCCTCACTGGTACCAATCTTGCGCGCTCGCTGATGTTCTTGACAGGTACGGCATTCCTTCATTGCCGCCGTGATGTCATGATCCAGAGCTGGCAACTATACATGGCTCCGGGCCACTGCTTTCATCTTCGGGACTCTTGGGTGACTCGTGTCAGCAACTGAAGCACATCTACCTGTAAAGACGCGGGGACTACCACTCCGCTTCCCAAGTAAAATAGAATCACTCTGAACGCTCATCGCTTGGAACCGCGCTTCGAGTGGCTTCCACGGCTGTCTACAGGGCAGCCTTTGCCCAGTCCACAATGCTGCTCGCAGTTGTGACAAGCACGGATCTCTGTTCGTAGCTGTTGCAACCGTGTGCGCTGAAATATTATTGGGTTGCATCCTAGGAGCATGAACACCTCTGGGGGCACTCGACCTGGAACTCGCTTGTAGGTACGGGCAGCTGACTCAGTCCGTCTGCGTGATGAATTTGTCCGCCAGGCCTGTACTTCAAGGTATAATCTTACCCCGACAAGAACGATGCCCAGCGTACGATACGTGGTGAACATGGCTCGGTAATTGAATTGTCAGCTACCAACAGCTCCAATAGTAGTTTATGATCAATGGCCGCCTCAAGAAGAACGCCCTCCAAAGACACTGCTTGAAACGCATCACTCCAAACATCATAGCCAGTGCCTCCTTGACAAGCTGGCTGTAGTTTCGCTCGGCCAGCAATGAGGCTCCGCGACGCAAATGCGATAGGTCGCTGCTTCTCTCTACTCCTTCCTCTGCAGAAGAACTGCACCAAGACCGATGCGGAAATGCGTCCGTAACCAACACAACGCACTCTATCTTTGGGTCTAAATAGGCCAACTTTCTGCTGATGCCAGTAGGGACTTTTTTGGGAGAAAGACTCCTCTTCAGATGACGTCCAGGTCCATAGTACGTCCGCAACCAGCAGACGATTTAGCGGGTGTAGTACTGCGGAAAGTCGGGGAATAAACTTGCGCTGGAAGTTAATAAGGCCCAGGAAGCTTTGGAGGCTCGTGACGTCCTACGGTCTCGGGGCCAAGAAGACAGCCTCGACATTCTTAGGTCTGGGATCCAACCCTTTGCGCGTAATAACAAACCCTAAATACTTCACATGCTCCTTCATTAACTCGCACTTGGCTAGCTTCAAACGAAGGCCTGCCTCCTGAAGGCGACCGAGGACCCGGTGCACATTCTTGCAGTGATCTTTGTCACTTGCACCAGTCTGCAAGAATGTCATTGAAATAAACCGAAACGTGCGGCAGATCGCCCAGGAGGTTGTCCATTTCTCGCTTGAACAGGGCAGGGGCGGACACCACGCCAAATGGAAGCCTTGTAAACTGGAACAAGCCTTTTAGAGTGTTTATTGTGACCAATTCTTGTAACTGTGCATCCATCTGGACTTGTTGAGACGCGTCTTTTAAGTCGAGACTAGGTGAACTTCACCCCGTCGCTCGAGCTCCTCAATCCTAGGAATCGGACAGCGTTTGCTGACCATTGCTGGATTGATGGTGATCTTGAAGTCGCCACAAAGGCGTACGCTGCCCTCCTTGCTTGACCACGGGAACTACGAGTTCAGCCCATTGCAACGTCTTGACTGGGCGTATGATGCCTTCGCGCTGCATACGCTGCAGTTCCTCTACTACTCTATCTCATAGTGTGAATGGCACTGGTCGTGCTTTAAAAAATTTCGGTCTGGACTCTTCCTTCAGGATGACCTTTGTCGACACGCCCTACATTGTTCCAAGCGTTTTAAAAAAACTTCGCTGAATTGTTCGACTAGACTTTTGACGGAACTGACCGCATTCACCTCCTCAGACTTCGAAATAGTAATTTTGAATGCTTCCTTCCAGTCTCTGCCCAGCAGTGTCGGACTTGTCCCCTTCACCACAAACAACGGCAGTGTCGATCGACTCACGTGTTCCCACCTTGTCTGCTGCAGTAAACTTCCTCATAACCGCTGGGAGCTCTCCCGAATAGCTTTTCAATCTCACTTCGCATTGTTCTAACGGCGTTACAGGAAACAGTGCATTGCACTTTTGCTCACCGATGATGGAAACGCTGGCGCCGGTGTAAAGCTCCATGACTAGTGGCGCATTGTTCACGATGGCTTTAATCTGCATAAGCCCGGGCCCCGTTGCTCGCAGCGACCACATGGCGCACTCGTCTACATCGGGCAACGCTTCCTGGGGGTCGTCCATTTGGCGCACTAAACAAGACTCCATCCGATTCTTTGGTCCAGTCGGTGCCGCTCTGCAGGCCCTTGCAATGTGCCCCTGACATCCATACTTGAAACAGGTGCTTGCCCGGTGGCGGCACAAGGACGTTGGATTTTTATCTCTGCACCATTCACAGCCACGCTCGACTGCGTTAACCGAATTCCGTCTGGGTGGTTCCACAAAGTTGGTGGACTCCACTGCGCCCGCTGACGCAACCTGAGGGCATAAGGAAAGGGCGTTTTCCTTTGCGGCTTCCATTTCAGTTATTAAATACTTGGCGGACTCCAGGTTCAGGTTTGACACTTCCAATAACCGTCTCTGCATTCCCGTGTCGTTAATACCGGACACTATCTGGTCGGTCATCATGCGGTCGCGCGTAGTGCCGAAGTTGCAGTCGTCTACCAACTTGTACTCAGCGCCGCTACATAGTCACTGACAGCCTCACCTTCGTGCCTTCGCCTTCAGAAGAATTTTAAGCTTGCAACAACTTCCGATAGCCTGGGCTTGAAATGCACAGTAAGAGCTGCGAAGATTTCGGTGAGCGTCGCCTCCCTGGTTTCGTTGGCGCGAGCAAAATTCGTAACAATGAGTATGTTGCTGTCCCGCAGCTTGTTGTCAGAAATATGGCCGGTTTCTTTTACTCGGCAAAATCGTTGGCCGGGAAGTACAAGAGAACATGCTCTTGGTATTCCGCAAACTCAGTTGTACTTGCATCGAACGCTTCCAGCTTCCTGACGGACGGCATCTTGCTGCAGGTACCGCTCCCCGCTATCTGCGTCGCGGCACGGCGTGATTATATTATAGTTTATTTCCTCCCACCAGTTGTCATGGTCGAACCAGATGCCATGAAAGTCCCAGTGCAAGTGCGTGCAGCCAGAGCCGCTTCACGTTTACTTTTTCACTTCATAACACCTAACACCCCTCTCAAACTCCCATTTCGTTGAGAACATAAATACAAGGAATTTTCTTTTGCCATTCCGATGGTTCCTGTACAGTCATCACATCAGACGGTCACGTCGTCAGAATGGGAAAAGAAAAAGAAACGCGCTAAAGATCATTTCCGCGAATTTCGCGATTTTAAGATGTGTCCTGAAGGAAGCTGTAGCGAAGACCACGTTTCTGTTGTGTGCAAATACTGACGTACAACGCTAAAGTCCAATCACAGAAGAGCCGCAGCGCGCCTTCAAGAGCAGATAAAGTGCGCACGCCACATGAAGCTGAAAGCCGCACCCACTGAATCCGATAGGTGTAACTATTTCCAAATTTTTGTGTACTTGTTATTTTATTCTAGCTGAAAAAGACGGTAATATATACGAAAATGAGAGCCTAGTGTGCAGAGCATAAATTTTGGTCAAGCGTAATTGCAAGAAATGCATTGTGTAACTACCTCGGTGGTTGGAACGCATTTTTAAAAGGTGTTATGATTTCCGGGTGTTCATCGGTTCGCATTTCACTTCATTCGTCAATGACACGCATTTCCGAGGAACGACGTGATGCGGAAGACATCGCCCAAGAGTTCTGAGAGCCCGAGCCAGTTAGCGCTCCCGTTGCATCAAACAGAAGATCCTCTTTGTGACCTCTCTCGTCGACGCTGCCCAACGGCCAGGATCATGCCAAGTACTTCCCAGATAAACAAGAAATACCTTCCCGATGTATATGCGTACGACGTAGCACAAATTCGAGACGCTATCCGGGACGCTCCAATTGCTGTGACCCTCGACGAGTCACCTGATATCTGAGAACGCCCTACTGTTGCTTGGGTGGTGACATTTTATGACCGTGCTTTACCAGGCAGATGCACGCACATGCTTGCTCTGAAACTCCTGCTGCAGTGCAACGGCTTGTCGATGGCCATGCTTCTTCAAAAGGTTTTACTTCATATTGGCAAGCACATCAGCGATGTTTGCATGCTCGCATCGGACTCGGCGTCCTACATAAGGAAGCTATACCAAGATATCTGCCACTCCGATTTCGGGTTTTCTGGCATTCACCTAAGCCACGCCTGTCACCTTCTCAACAACGCCCTTGCCGAAGGTCTGTGCATAAAAGGCCTAACGTCTGAGCATCACATTGGAATGCATCTCACGGTAACGCTGAAGAGTACCAGAGAGCTTCGACGGAAGTTTCAGACATTGTGTAAATCAATGAACATTGAGCCCAAATATCTAGCCACCGTTTGCCCCACCAGGTGGTTTTTCTTCCACCAGTCTCTGTGCGATATCCTTGACTTCTGGAGACCTCTTCAAATTTTCTTGAGAAGCTCAGAGGGGAATGGTGAGAAATGTACCATGCCATCACTGAGGGCAGCGAGGCAACACTTCACCTTCTGATTAAGAGGAAATTTTTGAAGGAGAACTCGAACACAGTTTGAGCAACTTGGCGGAAGCTGCAGTCAGAGGACACATTGGTGTGCGATGAGCATTCATTGCTTGCCGTGCACCTTGGAACTGTCTTTACGGGATGGGCAAAGAACGACGTTGGCTACAGCAAGGACGTCGCTAGTATGCTAGATCTTGTGGACGAGGACCGACGGTGGGAGCTCCCTTTGACCTTCCAGTCGAACTGCTGAGCCTTGGCGAAAAAGTGGGACGACATTGTCTCTCGAAGCGTGTCCGTATGTATCGGGTACACGAATGCCATCACGACGTTCTGGTTTAATATGCGCATTATCGATCCGAACGTGAAGTCCGAAATGCCCCATGAGTTGCCCATATACACGAGCGTATTTTCAAACTCTTATACGGGAAACTGAGTAGACGCAAGCTCTGCAGCAGGAGTTGAGTGAGTACACGAATATTTTGTGCTTCAACACGTCGCACCGTGTCTATTTTGGTGCTCACATTTGGTTAATTGGCCAATTTTGGCTCAGGCAGCGCTTGAGCTCCTCAGCCTGCATTCTTGAAAATGGGGGTCCATAGAGGTACACCCCTTGTCCCATATGTAACACCCCAAAAGTATATTTGGACGTTCAGTCCTCGGACGCCAAGCTGGCGATGCCCACTTTTACGAGCGGCGTGATAGCTGATGGATATAACGTACTAAATAGCTAATGTGCGTATCAAAGACTAAAAAAAAACAGACAAATGAGGTTTTGTAGCAGGGCCAAAAAAACCTTGGTTGTCTTACTGTAGCCTTTAATGCGTACATTAGCTATTTTAATAAGTTGTATCGGCCGACTATCAAGCCGCTCTTGAAAGTTGGTATCGTTGGTTCCTACGTCTGTGGACTGAACGTCGAATTGTTGTTTTGGGAGTTACATATGGAATAAGAGGTGTATCCCTATACACCCCCTATTTCTTAGGGCGAGTGTCCAGTGTTAACGTTGAGAGGGCATTCTCGAAGCTCAGGGTCATTTGCAGGAATGAAAGGGCGCGGATCAACGAGCAGAACCTGGAAAAGTACGTGTTTGTTTGTTTACTATAATAAGATCACGCAATCCTGATGTGCAGAAGTTGAAGTTCTATGTTTTTTGGGCATAGCTTTTCTGCAGTTCTTGCAGTCGTTTTGTTTTTTTTCGGTTTCGCACATTTATTAAGTGAAGTGTCGACATTTTCTTTTCAATGTATACGTGCCGTTAATTTTTTAGTGATCAGAAATATAAGTGCTACAATGCTCATCTGATCCAGTGCCCGATGCTCTTTCTTTCATATTCACCTGGAAAAAAAACGGTGAACTTTTGTGGGCATAAATATAAAACCTAAACAAAAATGAAAATTGAATTTTAAAATAAACACCGAAAAAAGTACGCCGAAACTTGAAAAATACAAACCGAAAACGCGGAACCGTAATCATATTCAAGGGAATTCCATTGGTGTAGTGATGGAACAACAAAATAAATATTCAAAAACACTGTGTTTAAATAGTTTTTGGTTGACTGATATAAAAGAGCCAGTGAATAAAAAGTGTATATTTTACAAGGCTAATATTAAATTTGCCAACAAGGAAGGAATACTATTTTTATATTTTTGATGCTCATGATTTTCATTCCGCACTTAAAAAAATTGATGTTATATTTTTAAATTTAGCAAAGAGCGTTTTATGTTGTTTCGCATACTAAACTGTAACAAACTCATCATTTTATGTAAAAACTAACCAAGTCATAAATTGGCTATACGCATTCCTCAAAAGCAGGCTGCAATTTGATTATTTTTGTGGTTCTGCTTTGAATAGATGCGAATGCATGGTCATGAAACTAAATCCTTCACACGCTCGACATACCGCATCAATGGTGCGCATTACGGTATGTCTGGCTTGGTGCGTAAGTCGGCATCATCGATATGACCTTTATCGCTAAAGCCAGATACATCGTAGTAATGCTGAAGGAATGTATTATTTCGACTGTTCGTTTTTACGCAAAATGATGAGTTGTGGCTCTTATCGCTCTTGCTCATTAAGTAACGTCCATTGCAATGCAGGTGAAAATATGACATCAAAAATATAAAATCATCAACAGCGCTGTTAACCAGTTTATCTTAACGCTACAATATACGCTTTATTGCTGCAATGCTATATCAGTCAGGCAAAACTAAACAGTGGCGCACGAATATTGTTGTTATCCTGCGCAATGAATATCGTTACGGTTGTATTTTCCAGGATTTCGACGTGCGCGATTATGTACCATTGGTACTGTTACTGATATTTATGCCGGATTCGCAGTACCGACGATATGAAGAGAGCGTATTTTCAGTCGGTGTTTATTCTCAACGCCGTCGCAAAGGTAAACGCTGTGCGTGAAGATATCGACATGCTTATCGTCGTGCGTGGAAAAAAACGGCAGAACTGGAAAACGAAAACATGAACCGGCTTCTGCTGTCAGATGCGTAATCTGTATAATGAGCTACAACAAACATGCTTGTCAGGTTATCGTTGATCCGCGCTCATTTCTGCGTCAGCCATTTCGAATACCTCTCGCTGTGCTGCGCTGGACATCGCCTACAAAACCGAAGTGGGATGCTGGCTCTCTCTGCTCAAGGCAACAGATGACAGTCCTGATGTAAGATTATTGTTACGCTTTCAGGGCAAACAGATGGTCAGCCGATAACCAGCCAATAATGTACGCAGTAAGTATCGAACAACCAGTTTTTTGTCGTAACGCAAAGCCTCGATCTGCGCGCAGTCTTTGTCTGCGCATTATGTTATCGTTATCGCTACGGCAATATCCGCGCCGCTCAGCAGCAATGGCTTATCCGGGCAAATCCCGTCTCGCGCAGGTGTTCTGTCGGTGGAGTGTATGGTTACCTCAAAACCAGCAATGCTGGCGTGGCTATTGACCGATGTGGAAACGCCGTGTTTGACGGTATGTTGGCGCGAATATTCGTGTCACTCCTCAGCTCTGCGCGACTTTATTCTCGATTTTATCAAAGTTTGGCAATATTCTCTGGGCGCTCGGGCTGTTCGGTCAATCATCGCATAATAAACCGGAACGTCGTGATGTGGCATTCTGCCATTTTCTCTCTACCCGTACGGACGCGAAGTGCGCACTGGAATGCTGGTTGTTTCGGGGCCGCAATGCGATATCGTCTAAAGATCGCCGCTGACCGTCATGCTATGACAACGTCGTTCTTTATCGCCGTGTTCGGTACGGCAGGCCATCGATATTGTCGCTTTCAACAGCTCAAGCTGTTGTCGAAATATGGTGAAATTCTCAGCTAAAGATTTTCTCTTATCGAAGGTGAAATTTATCGCTGCCTCAGTATTCAGGCGCTGGCTGCTGCTGCCGTTACCTCACCGAACTCTCGAAGGCGAAGTCTCGAAGTGGATATCTTTCGTGGAAAGGCCGCAGTGGGGCAGCGGGCGTCATTTGAGCAGTATTGTTGCAATATGAAGCTGCGTCGACTGGTGCTCGGTCATTTATCGTCATGGGGCAACCTGGCGCGTAACGTTTCGACCAGGCGTTGAAGGTGACAGGCGTGAAACCGTCGTCCGGCGCCGAGTGGCGAACAAGCTGTATGGCAGGACCTTGTCCGATGACGTAAACATCGCTGATGTGCTGCCAATGAGCAAAACGCACGGAAGGCACATGTTATGTTAACCTTTTCAACGAGGAACAGGCGGCTGTCGTCGTGCTGCCAGGTGAAAATCTTTGCTGGCAACGGTAGGCGACCTTGATCATCGGTGATAATCGGTGCGTGATGAACGTCTGATGTATTATTAATTTATTGCGTCAATACGCGCGCTATCGATCTTTGTTTGCCTGAATACCTGACTTCATTCTGGCGTTAATCGTAAAGAAGGTAAAGTATTCTGTTGATAACGGAACGCTAAACATTCAGACTCTCGTGGGCATTCATCGCAATAAAATCGTTCTTCGATAATCATCTGTAACGAATGAGTAATGCAGACCGATGAACGCCAGACGCTGCAATGCGTTCGCTCACCGAATGAATACTGTGCATTTCTTACGGCAATACCGTCTCTTCATGCCGTCTTTTCGACAGAATAAAATGTCGTCTTCATTGAGAATAATTACACTATCGATTCGATGATTGAAAATGACATGCGCCACTATCACTCTGAAGGCGCTACCTTTATCGGTGGACTTCCATGATTGTACGTCGTATTTACAACAAGAAACGTGGTGTTCGCTACAGCCCTTCGTTTTATCTTAAAATCGCGAGTCTGGAAGAATATCTTTAGAGCGTTTTGCGTAACCACATTCTGACGACGTGACCATCGATGAATGACTGTCGAAGGGTAAATGATGTAAAGAAGAACTGCTATATTCTCAGCCGTGTTGAAGTCGACATGGTGAAAGTATAAACTGCTGCTGGACTCATGGCATCCTGAACCATGACAGCTGTGGAAGGCAAAGCTATCAATCGTCAGCAATGGCAATGATGGGAATGACACGCGGCAAGATTATCGAGTACCCCAGGCCGCTGGGTAAATAACGTTTGCGGGAATTATAAGGCATGTTCTCTGCCGCTCCCGGTAACATTTTGCCGGGCGTAGCCATATTTCTGACAGCCTGCAGGACAGCAACATACTCTGTGTACAGGTACTGGAAACCAGGAAGACGCGCTCGCAGAAATCTTTAAAATGCCTGTGCATTTCAAGCCCGGAGCTATCGAAGTTGTGCAGCGTCTGCTGAGCAGGCGCAGAGATGAGATATTGACTATGTAGCGGCTGGTGTTTGTTGCAACTCGGCGCTTACCGCGACCTGTTGACCGAACCAGTGTCCGTATTAACGGCGCGAATGCCTGGTGTTGTGGAAACCCTGAACCTGAGTCACGCCAGTAACTGGCGGCTGATGAAGCCGCAAAACGCCAGCACCGCAATGGCCTCAGTGCGTCATAATCACTGCTTTGTGGGGCTGCGAACGAGTGGTCAGCAGTCAGTATCGTCTGCGGGCAAATCTGACGTTCTGCGCGCAGGCTGGCACCTGAACAGTATGAATGTCAGGCATTACGGCGGCACCGACTGGACAAAGAATCGGATGGAAGAATGCCAATGAACGACTGGAAGCTTTATTGATCTGGTGGTCGCCATGTCGTTGCGTAACGAAGACAGCGACATGCGGTCCCAAAGCCATCGTGAACAATGCGCCACTGTCGGGCTTTACAGCGCCGTTTATCCGTCGGCGGCAAAGTGCTGTGCTGTTTACTGCTGGCGCCGTTAGAGCACAATGCAGTGGTATGAACTGCTGCGGCGATAAGTGGTATGGTCGATCAACCTGTATTGAAGGTTGATGCGGGCTACGCTCGACGAAGACGGAAGGGCGTTCAAAATTCACTATTTCAGTCAGGAGATAAATCAGTCGATCGTCAAAGTCGTCGACTGTCGGCGAGTTACACCTGAAACGCTGGAACCGTCAGGCGTCGTCAGCTGGAAGATCGTGCAAATTTTGGCGATAAATCTGCAAATCGCATATGAACAAATTAATTGAAGGGGCTACGCGTATGCAGCGCGAGCATCGCGCGGCGATCAGACGACGCAATGGGCTGATATGTTCACGCTCGTCAGCAGGAGACAGCGGCTGCCGTCGCGCGACCTAAGTCATATCAACAAACAATGATCTGAAATATCAATCATCGATGGGGCGGCGACAGTGGATTCTACAGCAGGCAAAGACGTCTCAGCAAGTCAGATGAATGCGCAATTACAGGTGATCATCCTGAACTGGGCTTCCATTTGTGTGATAATCGCCCTGCCCCTATTCGTGAAACTGGGTATTCTGGTGATCCGGCGCGATTTCCCTGATATTTCAATGACATTCTTGTGACGGAGTGCAAGTGACAAAGATCACTGCAAGAATTGCGCCGGAGTCCTCGTCGCCTTTCAGGAGACCAGGCCTTCGTTGAAGCTGGCAAGTGCAGTTAATGAGCATGGCAGGGTTTGTTATTGCGCGGATCCCAGACTAAGAATGTCGAGCTATCTTCAACTCACGGGCGCTGGCGCAAGTTTATTCCCGACTTTCACGGTATACACGCCCGCTAAATCTTTGCTGGTGGACCTGAATCATCGAAGATGCTGCGAAAAGTTCATCGCTGAAAGTTGACTTGCCGAACCGAAGTGTATGTTGTTACCGGTTATTTTCTTGCAGTCTGCTCTGAAAGAATGAAGAAGGCGGCTAAAGGCTACGTCAATATTGTTAAAAACAGCCGTAAAGGCCTCGTTATGTTACAGGTGGTGAGACAAAACATTATCTTTAATGATTTTATAGGCGGCCGGTGATCTCGACGCTATTGTTCTTAATGGCGATTATTACCCGGCTATATTCACGTGTACGCTGAATATAGATTCTTGTCGGGGTAGATATACTGGCAATTACGGAGCGCAGTAATTTAAATGCATCGCAGACGGACTTCTTACCTACGAAGCGAGTTCCCAGGTCGGTGCCCCCGAAGATTTGTTCATATGCAAGTCTGCTTAATGGCTGGCAGCTGAACTGGGGATATCGCCATCTGTGCTGGAAACCAACGTGGACGGGCAAGGCTGGTGAAGCGATGGCCCCAGGCCATGTATGGTCATGACATCACGGCGGCAATCGAGGATGCCAATGCCTATCCAGAACGTAGTAGTGTCGTGTGCCAGTGGTATGACCATTTCCGGGCTGTGGTCTCATATCGAACAGCAGCTGGAAAGGCTACACCCTGTTGTTGCTGGTAATATTCGATCAGTGCTCGTCGTCATGTTCAGCGTCTGAAGACCGAAGATCTGCTGTGGAGATAAGTGCCGTGGCAAGCGAGACGGTGGTCCGGCATTCGTGGCGAAGATTGATGCCGGAAGATGACGCCATTCAGACACTGGAAATCCCGTTATCCGTCCGTCAGACGTTCAGCACCGATATGACGATGGCAGAGTGCGAGGCCGGATCAGGGACCGCCGCAAATGTCAGGTAACTGCTGCGCCGGACGACCTTTATCGGTGCAGGTGGATCCTGCTGTTTTGATGGATAAACCTACGGCTATGCAAAGATTGCTGCGATCTTCGGACATCAGTAGTCTAAAACAGCTCCATCAGGACGTGCGCAAAGATGAACCAGGATCGCGAATATGTCCCGGATAACACCGATGCTGCTCAATACGGCCTTTGTTGCTGGCAACTCGTCTGACCGGGAACAACTCGACGCGTGACAGATAAGCCGATGTGGATGGGCGCGATCATCGCGCGGCGCTGGAATGCGATTTTGCTGGTAGCGAACTGTTAACAGCTTTACTGGCTTACAAGGTATGAACAACCTCTCTGGCGCACATCACTCAGACCCGCAGCGTGGTAATCTCTCTGATCGAGCTGCGATGGCTGCTGGCTCTGGGGATCGCAGCGTTGGCAGTACTACTGGCATACTTCCTGTCAGACGCTCGTGCCTGCTCGACAGTGGTATCGACATCCAGGCTATCAGTACTCAATAGTCTGTGACCGTCCATATTTCTGTAATTCTCTGGTTGTTTCTGCAACAACGCCCTTTCTTTCTCCATATTTTCTATTATTATAATTCCTTACTCCTTGTCAGGAAAATATTTGTAAGTAAATAATGAATATTGTCTCTTTTCACTGGAAGATTTTTCGTTAATATTATGATTAATATATAACACCGTGTGGTATGTCGTGAAAGGTATTGGCGTGTTTTCGGGTGTCTCTGAAATTAAATTAAGCGAGAAGATCTAGGCTATCACCCGAACGTTATTTTTTTCGTCATGACAACATCACGAGACACAGATGTCCCGCGAGGCAATTGCGGTGAATTTATTGGAGAACGATGAAGTCGCAATATCAGGCCTTGCAATAATCCTCTCCCCCTCCCAAAACTGTCATTTTCGGCCTAAATTAAGTTGAAAATGGACTGAATATCAATAGTTTTAATGGACAACCAATAACTAAAGGTAACATTTTCGGTTCAGCCAGTTTTGAAATGGACTCGTATGCATTTACCGGTTTTTATCGGTTTCGAACTCAGACGCAAATATAGCAAAGTAATATCATTGAAATAACAAGCTAACAATATGTTCGCTCTTCCTATTTATCATCATGTCCCCTAACGGCATGCAATTTCTGTACGACTCGTGGGAGCCGCTCTTATATTGTTAGAAAATGACATCAACTAAGACATTGTTTGAAGAGTATGTAATAAGTGAACAAGTATTCGTCATATAATGTAATATGACCTGAACGAAATTTATGTCAAGTACTAGGGCGGATAGTTGACAATTCTCACCGGCGACGGCAATTGAGAATTTTCAGAATGAAGATACTTTTGCATTTCTTTAGTCTTTCGAAATTTATTCCTCAAAATGTTATGTCACTCTATTTAACGGAAGTACTTCGAAATTTTGTAGTACCAGGATTAATTTTGAATTCAGGCAATTTTGATTTCTTTATTTTGGCAGTACTGTACAAACCAAAATTCCATCCACCATTTCGAAAACACGCCCTCGACTGACCGTTTGAATTCCATGCGGAACACTGGTATTTTAAAGTATATTAGAACAGAATATTTATATTTCATTTTTACTTTAAAAAAAGTGAAATAAAGCTGGGCTACTACGGCATCAGAATGCTGTCAGATTTGTGATAAGATAGGCAAGGTAACATAACATGCTGAGTTGTCTATTTTCTCTAGCAAGGGATTTAGGCGCGAAGTACCATGTGCTCATTCTTGTTAAGTATATCTATGATTGTAGACATGTCTTGACAAATTTGCAAAGTTGCCGAAAAATTGTCGTTCTTGTCGAACGTTTCAGAGACTGTTATAACGCTATCTTGCACCAGCTATATTTCCAACGAACGTTGATGTCAATGAGCAGTTTCATTTAACAACACGTTTCCATGTACTGCACATGCTGGTCGGTTGGTATCTTGCAATACAAGTCTGCCAGCTGAAATAACGCTTTCGCTGGCACGATTTACCAGATGCACGTTTCCCTGGCTCGCCAGACATGTTTATGTCGCTGTTGTGTCGGCCTTTCGCTGGGCAGCGTCTGAAGCGAAGACGTCAGTTAAGCAGGTCAAAGCGAAGCCCTCTTCTTGTTCTGGTATCATTTTATCGTCTAATTTGATGACCCGGATGATCAGTATTTACGTGTCTGGCTCCAGTTTACAACATGCGTAAAAGATCAGCAGGGCCATTTATTGATAACGTCCGTTAAAACAGCATCTGGCGGGCTGGAACGTTGAGCTCTTTGTCGGTCTGGTTACAAAGTGGAACCGAGTTTTAGGCATATAAATTGTCCCCTGTTGTTTATGAAACGCCGCTGAAAACGTATGGCAGTCGATATATCAAATTCTGGCGGTAATGAGCGAATGCTGCTGTGGTAACGGCGATAGCTTTCATGGATATTCCATTGTATTATGACGCAGTGAACGACGCATGCTGTTGCTGTCGTTGGCTACGCTGCTGGTATGAAATTTTCGGAAACTGCCATGTCAACTGCTGATTCTGAAAAAGTATGCTGATATTTAATGCTGGAAGGCGAGTCGCTCCAGGCGGAGAAGACAGACGCAAATCGAAGAAGGCAGTGCGTGGCTGTGACTTCTTTCATACTTCTTCAAGGAAGCATAAATGAGTAATAGAGAGCAATGGGAACGGCTGCCAACAACAAGCTGCATGAAGCGTGCCGGAATCTCAAAGGCTGGTATGTGCTGCCCTTCGTCAGCGCGCGCAATAAACAATGTTATAACGGCTATTGATTTGTATTTTTAGTGCGGCGTCATGAAACGTTTAGGTAAAACTATTGTGCAGATATAATTGCGGACGTAAAGAACATGCGGCGGCCTCATGAACTGCTTTCTCGGCCCGGCAGGCGCTGGCGACACAAGGAGGCGCCTCAACATAGCATCCGTCGATGAACACTATGATACGCTGATTCAATGGCGCTTGGTATCTGTGACACAACAGACAGCAACCGATCGGGTGATGTGCCATTCTCCTTTGCGTATCATTCAGGTATTGCCAGTTCGTGGAACGGCTCGCCAGTCAGGCAGACAAATAATAGATCGGTGGGAGATTTCCCAAACTAATTGCGGCTGTTGGTAATGAATGATATCATATTCTCTCTCAATATTAATGTTGGGCGTCAGGGCCTCAGCAATACGTGCTGAATGAACGAAGGACATCTGGAAAACCAAGAGACGGCAAAATTCTACATGGCGTTTCAATCATTCCCTCAATACATGTACGATCAAATTGAAGTACGTATATACAATACAAGAATAATAACTATTGTTACAGCACTGTAACATTTTTTTCAGATTCAAAACATCTGCTGTTGATATATGTCAATAAAAATACCCTGTATGGTAATAATAAAAGGTGCATATATATACATCAATTTGTTGCTAGATTTTGAATGTTTTAACTGCTCATATGTATTATATACGCTTTCAGGCCAGCTGCCTTTCTGCTAGCCTGCCTTAAGTTACTGTTCCCTCGCCAGCCATTTCATCTACAGCAGAACAGGTGTCGGCATTTTAGATGTTAGAGTGTCCTTCATGACATACTCTGGAAACCGTCAACGCCCTGCTTCGAAATGGCTCATTGTTCCGTAAGGCAAGGAAAGGGGTCGGCAATGTTTGGCGCGTGTTTAAAGCATATACTTTGCGAATGCTGGCGAATACAGACACTCTCAGATATACAGGTGTTACAGCAAACTCAGAATCGTCACTTATTTTGCCTGTTCATGTTCAAGTTTAATTACAATCGCGGAAGCCAGCATCATGACAGAAATGCGTATTAACCATTTCACCTTTGATATTAACGATTTTATATTGTTCTGTTGCGAACCTAACCTTTAAAAGTGCTTTATCTTCTTTTGCGGCGAAGAACAAGTACTGCAGCAATATAAATATAAAGAATGCGGAAATTTTCAAAAATGGCAATTGCTCTCTGCTCATGTTTGTCTCCTTAGACACAGGCAATGATTTTTAACATGCATAATATTTCTATTGTCAAAACGGCAACATGCGCGCGATCAAAAAGTGGCGATCACGTGAGGGAAAATTCATCAGAATATTGGACTGTAAGTGTCTGAAGATGAAATCTGACGCGTAGCAAATCGACTAAAAAAAATGTCGAATTTATTTCCCGAATGCTTACTGTAATTTTGTGCAGGAAATGCTTATCGCCTCGCCATCGAGTACTGGTTTCGCTGCTTTGCTAGTGCTGCCCCTCATTGTATATGTGGTGACTGTGCATGCAGACACTGACACCATATGTGCAGCAGGTCTTAGTGACCTCGTTATTTCCCTCGCTCTACGTATAATTCTGCTATTTGATGACAAATTGTCGGCTAAACGACATCAGGTATGACAGAAGCCCTCTTTCTTTTGAGTGGTAATCCGTACTTTTTAACTATCAATTTATAGAACGTTAACGATAAAGACTACGAATATAAAAAATTCGATATATTTTGATGATGCTGGGTCGAAAGCGTTAATCGCGAAGGACAACTATGAGCCGGAACGACTCTGAAGACGAATCTTGTTATTTTTGGGCTACACAGATAATTAACGCGAAGATGGGCCCGATCAAAAATAATCATTCAGGCATTGAAATAATGCGCATACAACCAACAGATCAGCTAGCCCACGGTTGTTTTCAGCTGGCAAAATTGGAACAATATTATTTTTGGTATTCAAATCAAATTAAGTTTTTTGGTGCACTGTATATAAACCTTCCGATACGCGTTACTGAAAGCGTAGCCATAATGAATAGGGCAAAGGCTTATGCAGATGCTGGCAAGATGACAGACGCCGAAGTCAGTGGCGAAACGCGCTGGCGTAATATATTGATAGATAAACATCAACCATCAGCATATATTTTGCAAAATGAGCTGCAACCATACTATGGGATATTCGTTGCATCGTCAAACAACAAAACAAACAAATATAAAAAAACGCGTCTGCATAACGACGGCGCTATATCGCTGTACTGTCGTTCGTCGATGCCGTCTGCTTTCTTTCGCTGGTCGGCTGCACCTTCAGACGCTGCTGCCGACGCCATCTATCAATACGTGCGCCAAAGGCTCCCCGCAACTCGACTTGGTCGTCTGCCTTGCCGCCCGCCGTTGACCCTGGCAAGTTTCTTGGCCCGATTTTTCACAGAAAGGGAGGTAGGCTGTCTAATTTTACAGAAAGAAACAGACCTGCGAAATACACCTTTGACGAAAAGTTTAGTTTGCTACGTGCAGGCGTCGATTTTCACGGTCCGTTTTAGAGTGAGCCTGGTGACTTGGGACACCCTACATTTACTTTGGTCTGGGTGGACGCGAGCGGTCCGGGTTTTAAGGGTGAGCTTCCCAAACGAGTGCTTTAGTAACGTTGATGGTTAGACTCAAGTCGTGTATCTTCATTTTCTCCGCAGCCAATGACGTTGCAGCATTAACCAATAAAAGTCTCCAAAGAACGAGCCGCGAAGCAAGAAGCGTGAGCCTTTCAAGCCACGCTCAGCGTTACTTGAGCTCTCGGTAACAACATATACATATGAAAATATAGATATACTGAGATTATTTTTAGAATGAGACTCTTAGATTACAGAATATTTTATCGGGTCAACGATTTCTTCCAGAAACTTGTTGTAAACCAGCTTAGTCTTACCGATGCGATATAATCGCGTCGCGATTTTCGATTACCGCTACACTGCAGTATTGTTACAGTCAACGAGGACGCGGGCTTTTCCACTCTCCCAATACAGACGCCCTCGTGAAAAAGCTTCCTGCATCCTTTTAACCTTGGCTCTGGAGAGTTTTATGGCGCGAGGCTCAAGCCCTCCTTCGCGTCTAGAGGGGCTCGAATTGGGCGGCCTCTTATCGGGCTCTCGTTACAACACCTGGCTGGGGGGCATTAGAAAAACACTCGTGCTGGCGTCGACGCACGCTTAGTTAAGCCAGATATGCCGCTGTATATCGGGAACCAGAACAGGGCCGATCAGCGAAATGCACCTTACACATAATCTAATTGAGCGAATATAACCTGATTTCCATTCTTTTCCGAAATGTTTAAATAACGTTTTGGACATATTTCATGGAGGACTGGCTACGTTCATTATACCAGCGTGGAAAACTGTTGGCATAACCAAAAATACTTTAAACTTCGGGTATCTAAACCTACAACCGTTAGATGTTTAGACAGCATTGGTTTAGTGTCTCATAAGCTAGATTATAACGTTAAATTCACTTGCTTTAAGATTGAAGAGCTGGGCTAGTTAGCTCTTGGATGGACAGGACACACCTAAATATGTACAGGGAAACGCATAAAATGTATAAATGAGGACATATAACACGTTTAAATATTTCGCCTCGCTTTAATTATTTACAAAATTTACCATAACGTCTCTATAGGTTAAGCAATTCGAAGACAAAGTATAAACATAGTTTCTCAGAAATATGCTTTGAAAGTACACTGACCGAACTGAGACAAGAACGTAACTGGTGAAAAAGATCAATCAGACGTAATACTACATTTGAATCTTGTTTTTAACGCGACAGAGCCTACCACGTATAATGTGGGGCATATTGTACGTGATAGGTCCTGTCGCGTTATAAACAAGAATTAAAATTAGTATTACGTCTGGTTTATTCTTTCTTCACAAGTTGCGTTCTTGTCTCAAAATAGCGCATGTAAAATGTGAGAAGTAGTTATTCTTTTTATTAACTAGAGGAATTAGATGACGAGATAGACAGACATGTAAAGGCTGTACCCTTTATAGCGGGTGATAGCCGGCATCATCTAGCCTAAAATTATATAGATAAAAACATGAGTCTTTTTGTTTTAAGCCAATGAATTTTGCATTTTTGTAGTTATCACCAGGCCGTGGGGCTGGGAAAAATCGAGGGACTGGGAAAAAAATAAAAACACGCACCTCTGCCTCCTCTCCCCGGTGAGGGGAGTTGCCCATTTTCCTCTGATCAAGTCAAACGTTGTCGCGTCACCCCAGCACTGGATCCTTTAACCGTAAGAAAGCTCACCGGACAGGAGCTCACCGGACAGAAGCTCATTGGACAAAATCTCAGCGGACAAAGCTCATTCGTTTTTTCACAGACCCGGAGAAATCTAACATCCTCTTTTTTTCTTTTGGCTAACCGGGCGAATCACGGGATGGGCTAATGTGCGGACGCAATAGACATTGTACCATTTTTAGGAGAATAGTACCCCACTCATGCAACGGTGTTGACAGATATATCATAACAGGGTTGCGCAGAAATACTCAAAAATGTACTTGGAAATACAAACACTCGGATACATTAAAATAGTAGCTAAAAGACTGATATTAAAATATATCTGTAGAAATGTACCGCGATACGTATCGGAAATACATTTTAAATAAAGGCAAAACATATTTGAAAATACAATCACAGGAATACATTTTAGGGAGGGCAGAAATACAATCACAGGAATACATTTTAGGGAGGGTACATATACTAATACAAAAATACTGATAGTGCAATACCTCTTTCAAATTTCTTTGAAACGCCAGCTGAGGTGAAGCTTGAAGTTTGAAGTGGAAGTTTTGATCCCCAAAATTACTTTCCCGTAGGTTTGGCACTTTGCCTTGAATGTTGTGGTTTCGAACGACGAGGAGTCTTGAATGAGGTCGAAAAAACGTTCCATCAAGGACTGACCGTGGTCCCTTCCCTGTCATCCTGTCTGTCTGATCAAGGATGCGAAAATACTTTGACCTCCAAATAAATCCTGTCACCCTAAACCCCATCAAAACGTCACCACGCCAATATGCAATAAGGACGCCCCTGTCAACATTGATCACTTAACGTCACGGCGGAATGAACTGGTATTCTTTATCTGTAGGTGTCGCCTTGAACATGAAACTTTACCACGCTGCTGTATGAAAGGACAATACGCACTTTCGTTGTAGGTTACCTAGTTGAAGATCGTGCAGGCAGTGTCATTAGAAATTTTCAAGAATAGTGGACCACCTGAAGCATCCTGAAACACATGTCTCTATCTTCTGTTACGGTTGAAAGAACCATACGGTGGCATCCTTGTTCTGAAGGTCCTTCCTGCCGACCCGCCGCCACCGACGAATGAATTACAATCCTCAACGTTCGCCTTGCATCATCTAAACATAGACCTCGTGGATTGCGACCTGATATTGCCGGAACAGGTGCGAGCTCCCCGGGAAACAGCGCGCTCGAGACGTGTCGCAGGTGTACGAAGTCTGGGTTGCCACAGCGAGGCCACGTCTGGCCTCCTTCCTGGGTTTTGGATCAGCAGATCAGCGGGTGGCATTCACGTCGGCTGATCATACACTTGAGCCGTGCAATATTACCGGCGCAGCCGCAGACGCATTCGAATATGTGTTGAAGTTCATTGCGTGAGTCATGCTACTATTTCAAGTCAACCACCACCAGGCTTGTGCTGCAACGGACTAGGACTCAGCTTTGCCGGCTGGGTGTATTGTGTACGCTAAGGCAAGAAATACGGTTAGCAGTGGACATTGGATGCCAGCAAGCACTCACTCAAGAAATACCTAAAAACCTGCGGCAGAAGATGCTCTGACCCCATTCCTGGCACACTACCTGGCTCGAATCCCCAGCACACAGCCCTTCTCGGAAGAGAGAAGAGGACGCATAAAAATAGTTCGGAAAATCGGAAGGAACCTTGGTCAGCATAGTAACAATGCCCCAGAATCTGTTGGACCCTGCTGCCCTCAGAAATAAAAAAAAAAAACATTCGGACTTGCATTTTTTTTTGAGGGGGGGGGGGAAGTGTTTCTCAAGAAATGTGACGAAATACATTTCATCCTGATTGTATCGCGATACTGCCCAACCCCGCATCATAACATGTACAGAAGCAACGATTTGGGACTACAATTTAGGTGACCGAGACTGGGTAGAGCTGGAGCTGATAAGATCAAGCTTCGTTGATTCAAGGTAGGCTGGAACCGTCTGAAAACTATTTGCGAGGGGATCTAGGTCATACTTGAGTAGTAATTCAATTACAGTAAATCAATTCCTGCAATTTAATTACGTTTCTTGGTAATGTGTAATTGTAATTAATTACTTTCGGCCAGAAGGAATTGTAATTGTAATTTATTACTTCCTAGCGTCAGTAATAGCAAAATTTCAGGCACAATTACAATTACTTTTGCAAAACTTTGCGGCGCCGACGGAACCTCTCTGAAAGCCTCAGCGCTCGCACAAGCGGCCTAGCTCTCGGTGAAACACTCGTACAAAGACACGCACACACACACACGCACAACATAAACAACGTCGGATTGTTTGTTGTTTTGTTGCTTACACTGCGGGCTGAGAGACAATCCTGTTCGGAGCCTACCTCAACGGAGCCGTGTTGCGCCGTCTGCTGTGCGAGCAGAAAACCATAGCGTAAACATGCCAAAATACTAAAAGTACAAAAAATTGAGCTTCAGCTTTCTGTTGAGCTCGGTACTTTTAATTGTCTATCAGGTTTTTTTTTTTGCCGGTTTTTGACGTTCCTTTTTTAGTACAGTCGCATATTTATATCTGTAGTATTTTCAAGTTTATATCTTGTTGGTTTTACTTCGTATATTTTTTGCAATAACATCTTGGAGACTGACATCGCACCTGTGAATATTGTTACCAATGATTCGGGAGCCCCAATACGGTTCTTGTATATTTCTGAGCCACTATAATTTCAACTCAATATAAAGAAAATTACCATACCATGATGTTTTTATGTGAATGCGGTCGTACTAGCGTGCGTGGATTTCAGTTTTATACTAACACTTCTAAAATATTCATGTATGACTAATTGTCGCATTTTTATTTCCCGGGCTAACAAAACTCTGTCAACCCAATTTTGTCTTTAGCGATCTGGCCTCTTCCAGCATATGAACTAATTTATTATTATTTATAAAAAATATAAGAACGTAGTACTTGATTGCCTCAGACTGTCAAGTTCCGTCATCATTTTAACGAAATTCCTAAAGGAAAGTACAACACGCGGCATTTACGCAGCGTTGCTTAAGCCTCCTCAAACATTGGGGCAAGGAATGAACAAATACGTTGCGTTCTATACAACCGGTTTAGTCGGGTCGCTCTCAGAAATAAGTAATTGTAAAATAATTGCATTACTTTTTATAAGTAATTTGTAATTGTAATTAACTACTTTCACGTAGTAGTCATTGTAATTGTAGTTAAACTACTTTTGAAGCAAAGTATTTGTTATTGTAATTAAATTACATTTTGAAAGAAATTTACCCATGTATGATCTAGGTACACCGAGATCTACCAAGACTGCCGGAGACAGTAGGGGACGGCATTCAGCTTCTAACCAACCAATAAATAAACTTGTTTCCGCTCGAAGAAGCAAACCATGTGCCTGTCCGATTTAATTTACCTTTGCATTCTAGTGCGGCACGCATGCACCTAAGTTGTCCGCTCTCGTCTTAAGACCAACATGATATTTTCTATTGGGAGCTTTTGTCGGATCTGTGAAAAAATGGGCGAGCTTTTGTCCGGTGAGCTTTTGTCCGTGATTCACCGGATCCACTGTGGGTCGTTGGATTGAGCCATTGGGACGGGGCTACAAGGGTGGGAGTTGCAATTTTCCTGTGTGCAGCCCGCCAACCAATTATGTCGGTTAGTTCTATTTCCTTCACTTCTCCCATATAATTTCCTCAAGCCATCTAGCCCCTATTTATGGCCTCCTTTATTATAATGCACCCTTCCTTCCTTCTCGGGCAAAAGGCAGGGCTCCAGGTGCATTCGTCGTCCCTTGAGAACGGGCACGACTAAGCCCTTTGCTTTTTAAAATTACATGTTCAACTGTATCCCCCTCCGTTTAATACATTGCGCATATTGTATGTGTCTTGAAATTGAGCCTTGTACGTTTTTGTTCTTAAAGGGACACTGACAGGGTATTTATGCTCACGAAGGTGTTTATTTGTATAATACATATGAGAGCCCAACTACCCGGAAAATAATTCGCGGCTCGAAACTCATTTTCTTTCCGACCGAAAACAGCCGATCGAGAACTGGCAGGTATGAGTTGCGTTCGCTCTCTTCTCCGTAACCATGTGCCGTTCTTTATGGTTTAGACACAACCACCAAATATATATTCAAAGTCATAGGTCATCAAAGACAGGCACTCAATATTAAATATAAAAAAGAAATAAGATGCCCATTTTTTGTGGCGTCTAAAAAGCTGCAAATGTGTTGTTTGGGAGGAAAAAAGTATCATAACCACGGGACTTCCGCCACCTCTCTCCTCCTATATTTCTTCTTCCTCCCCAGTCCAGTTTTGGTTTCAGTTTCGAGCAGCTGCGTTTTTTGACTTCATTAAAAATATACGTGACAATTCGGAAAAATATTGATGGGGTCGTCTTCTGACACCATAATAAATCGCCTGGGAAAAATAAAAAATTTTTTTGGGGGTGTCAGTGTCCTTTTAAGTCTCTTGTCCTACTCACAAAAGGCAAAGAACTCCTTCTCGAATGATAAAATAGTCTCGTTTTTTTATTTTCTGCTTTCGTAATCCTATAAATTGTTAAAGCTGAGTGGGTCTGCATTTTTTCCTTACCATTGTCCTACCGACCTCGTTAACTTACTTTACTACTGAACTGGTTTGATCCCTCCCGTTGCTCGTCTGCGAAATTTTCACTCCAGGCTATCTGTCCGTTTCGTGTTCAGACCCTCAAATACAAGTATTTATGAATTTTATTCGCTCACCGCGTGTCTTTAATGTATACTAGCCTTTGATCAAGCTTTAATTTACTTACTCTCTTTCTGCTCTCAAACGGAGACCAGCCCATATCTCCCTGCACTCCGTGGTTCTTATGCGCCCCTAGAGCTGGCTATCCAACCAACACTCCTCTGACCTATCTCTAAAATCGCCTGTACTTCAGTGCTCATGCATTATTAAGGGTTAATCCTGGTACCATTACTCATTTAGATATATCCTTCACCACTTATTTCGGTCGAATTTCTTTTACCTCTACCAATTATTGTAAATCTCTCGCATTCCTCTTTGTATTTTTTTCTTCAGTAATTCGCACTCCCAGATAATTATACCTGTCAACCATTTTTGTCTTTATGTTCTGTAGTTATAAAACGTCTCCCATGATGCCGGTAAAACGAGGTATGTTCCTTCTTTGTTAGCCCTGGCCGTCCCTTTATTGTGTTCTTTTTTTTTTCTTTGTGTTCGTTGGCGTGTATGATGTTCGAGATTTTTTACCACAGTGCTGTTGGTTTGTTCTGGGAAAAAGTGGACCTAGCTTTTTTTTTTATGTGTCTTACGAGGATGTTCTGGTGAAACAAAAAATGTTCGAGACAACTTCGTTTGTTGCTTGTTGTTTCGGGTTTGCGCCAAGCCCCGTTGAGGTTGTATTTGAGTTCAATCCTTTTTGTACTTTTGTGTAAAAGTGTACTTACTTTCTTTTTCTTTTCTTTTGGTTCGGGTGGGCATCGAAACTGTATATAAACACGAACTTCTGCGAAATAAGATTCAGCAGTGTTTGAGACTTTGAGTGTTGTGTTGCCCTTCGTCTCTTCCCAGTCTCGAGGATTTGTCTTAAATTATGTTGAAACTTCACCAGCTCGTTTGCTTTTACTTTTGGTTCGACAATTCAAAGATTTGATTCTCCTCAATTTCAACCCTAGAGCGCCGCCTTTCTCGCCAAATATTCCCTCGATGGGCCTACTTCGCAAATGTTGGACGCAAACTATCGGCCAGCAGGAGAAACGTTTTGGTGACCAACCTTGCTTCCGGTTCTGCCCGCACCAAGCTATATTGGCTGTCTGAACGCGGTCAGTAAAGACATTCAGCGTTTGGTTTTTCTATATCCAACGCGATCAACGAGTGCATTTGCTTTTAATGAATGCGTTGACTACGGACTATTTCGTCCATTTGTATGTTTCGGCGCATGAAATGGACGATGAATTTCGACGGGGGATTGACGCTCTCATCGATCAATGAAAAAAAGAATGGGTTACATTAAACTGGGTTTCATGTTATATGCAGTATTGGCAGTAAATTTAGGAATATTCCAGACCAAGTTTGAGTTAAGGCAAGCTTTTTGAATAGCGAGCTATTTGTTTAACCTGCTCCCAAATTTCATTGACAAAAAGTACTCTCATAAATGTCCAGACTGACACTTAAATTATCCAAAAAAACTCGGTGCCTGCACGTATCAATCCCAAACGTTTCTCAAACGCGTATTTTTGTGCCGAATTTCCGCTTACGAAATTTTAAAGCGTAGCTCCATTTTTGTGAAAATTCGACCGACAAACTTGTCCGGGAGAACGGCGGACATGTTCAAGGACGATTCAATCGTTTGCGAACGCTGTTGACCCTGGAAAGTTTTGTTGGCGTCGTTTTTTACCGGAGGGGAGCTACACTTTAAACATTTTCAATGTCAAATTTACCACTAAATGTCATATTTAATGAATATTTCAGATTGT
The DNA here is from genome assembly GCA_037355805.1 of Ixodes ricinus. NCBI lineage: Eukaryota > Metazoa > Arthropoda > Arachnida > Ixodida > Ixodidae > Ixodes > Ixodes ricinus. The sequence goes on from JAZHYW010052659.1 coordinate 64,916, forward strand.
TACATGCAGCGGCTGATTTTAGGTGTAGCATCGGCATTTCTACTACCCTCACTTCAGGCTACAGCTGTGTGCCAGTAGTAGGTCCTACAGAAATAACCCGAAATAGGCTATACCTAACTGCTTTGAGTCTCGCGCCTGTAGAGATCCTGCGAACTAATTTGTTTACTCGATACATACATGGGGACAACTCATAAAATCGGTTATTTCCTCTGCCTTACTTAGCAACACAACCAGCAGACATAGCCGTGGAGAGATCCAGCACCTCCCATTTGCCTTTCCTGGTGTGCACATAGCAACAAACTGTGCACCATAGCCACTTTACTTTAATGCTCTGTGATTGTTTGGTAACAATGGGCAATTTCAATGTTTACAAAAACCCAAAAAGCAGACAGGCGGTATCCGTACTTTAAAAGCAAAAATGAGCACCAGTTAAAAGCACCATCATAGGAACGCGAAATCCGAGGCTCTCACTTTTCGTGACAGATAAGCAATACGAACGAAAGCATACCTGATCAATCTGCTTACTTGTATTTATAGACCGATAAAACTAAGGGAACAAAAATTGGGAGCCATTCCACTCTGCGAAGGTGGATGACCAGCGAAGCTGTTTAGTACACGACACAGACGTGACAACATTTTAAACAAGTGAACGAACATATGTATTGTCTTGATTGGTGGTCATCGTGACGAAAGGTCCGCAGACACGCGTGCCGTCCGCCACCGCCGCCGCTGACATTCTCGTTGCCGTTCCCGCCGTTGCTCTTCGTAGGGCCGTTGCTCTTCGGGAAAGCCGGATTATACGCGGCCTCCTCATTACGACGAGGGAAATGAAATTGAAAATGTAGAACGGTAGCTTCATTTTCTGTTTTTTTATATACATTTGCGTGTACAACTATCGCCGCCCCGAGGAGCCGGCGGAAACTATACATGCACGACGGGACCGCCACCCGGCGGAAAGTAGACACGCGCGACAGGATCGCCACCCTGAGAGAGCGGAACGAAAGGAAACTAGGCACGCAGACGCTTGGAACGAAGTCAAAGAGGGGGCGGTGCGGGCGTAGAGTTTTTGGTCACGAACACGAATATTGCTATATTACCCAAGCTTGAAGGAGAATACAGAGAATGGTGTTGCACCCGCCGCACGCCCACGCCTTCCCCGTATAAAAGATTCGAAGTAAATAACTAAAATGAAGCGTTGACGATCGCGCGTGTAAGATGCCATTTGTTTTAGGCTTTTGCTTTAGAACAGTTACTGCCGCAGACGCCGGCACGAGTGGCGCGTGGGTACGGTGCGGCGCCTGGGTGCGGTGCAAGCGTAAGGTGTTCCGAGCCGTATATTAGGAGTGTTTGGACGATGGGTGGAGAAAAGACCACCACCAGCGCTGAAAACTCCTCCCGTGGTTAGATCGTAAACCAAAGGTATGACACAGCGTTCACCAATCAGGAGATTCCGACGTCACAACATTGCAAACGACATTTAGAGCGTGAACCAGAAGCGTTGAATCTCGGCCTCTCCACTCAATTTCACAAATGTCTCCAGTAAAGGGAAAGGCACAGGCGCGCGAGCTTAGCTCTGCGAAATGCTTTTGTTTGTACGAGAACTCGTGCATAGGAGGCACTTTCCAAAGCCACGCGCTCGTGCCCAAGCCTTTGTCTGCACTGCTGATGTTTGTGCAGATGGAGTATCGGCGACAGTTTGCTCTGGGCCGGCTTGCTATACTTATCATCAGCATCGGCTGCGTCTGGACCCAAGATGAAACAAAGTATAGAACATCGTCTAAGCTGAGACTGGCTGAAAGAAAACAGTGCAAAGGGTGGGGCGCGCGATCGTCTTGAGACGCGGAGTCCCGCTCGGCTCGTGCGCTAGCTTTGGCAGTGCTTTCTTTCCCCGTCTCAGCTGAGACGCTATTTCTAGCAAGTCGGCCCTGGTTTTGGAGCGCACGTTCGTTTTTTCTACACTTAAATATTGGCGTGACGAAAACCTCACATCGCAATGTTTTTTCACCGAGAGCTAAACCTTTTCACTCTAGCGACGCTAAAACGGCTTAAATTAGTCGTGTCAAATATTTAGAGCACACGATCACCGCTAGGGGCTGTTTCGCGGCCCGTGGTTGGCCCCGAGATGCTCCCCTATTCAAACAAATCTATGGCCAAACTCTCTCAATAAACGGCTCTAAGGGTGTTTGGCCACGCACAAGAGAAATCCACTGAACTCTAACCATAAACAGCTTCGCTGTAAACATGAACCTTCCTTGAGGTGGCAACCGCAAACGCGGGAGTGCTTTAAAGGCTGACTTTATGAGCCGTCCAAATTATTTCACCAGATCGCCCGAATCCAAAGCTGCCACTTCGTGGGGTGCATGCTAGTAGAAGGATACATGAAGAAATTTCAACTGCGACAACGCTTGTTGTCGTCGCTGGAGCCAACAAGAGAACAGCGTTGGGGTATGTCGGAGAACTTCCGAACGAGCGACCACCGCTGCTTCCCGCAGTCCCGAGTCGGACACATCACGCAATAAAAAATGGCGGACTGCTGTGTGCTGCTGCTCCACATGCGCCGTGGAAGCTCGAAAAAGACCGATTTCTGCGACTCATCTTGCTTACCTGCTAAAATTACAATGTCATCTACGTACATTAGCCCTGGTAGTTTCTGCTTCACTGTTTTCTCTTCCTCCAAATATGGTACATCGAAAACCAAATTCGCTTTGCTATAGTTTTTTTTCCTCTTTATTCGTCATATGTATATTATGAAAAGCGGAGGCGTCGGAGGGCATCCCTGCATAAATCTCCGCCTCCTTGCTGCCGACCGTGGTTTTTTTTCATCCTTGCATTTGATAGGCTGTGACAACATTTTCGGGGTTTCGAAATCGCTCTCCACGCAGTTTCGTTTTTCTTTGCATCAAGAACATACTCGTAAATAAGTCGGATGTTCTGAGGTCTCGATTGTACAATTTACGGGTGATCAATTTCACTGGAAGGCTTTGGAGGGAGTATAGTTTCATGTTGGCAGAGCGGGCTAATGCATTGTTGTGGCGCGGCTGTATATCCATCATGTCACTCAAGCCAAATCAATTTTTTCGAGGACTGCTGTTAGGCCAACTGGGTTGTAGCGTTGTGTAGTATTTGTGCTTTAGTTTTTGAAAACAGCCATAACCACGTGTTTCTGGTTAAAAAGAAAGTTACCACCATTTTCTTTCCGAAATTATACTTTCAAATTGAAACCTTCGGTGTATTGTTGATGCATAATGGTTAAGACGTACAGCGCAAACAACGGGGACAGAAGAGAGAAGACATACTTCAAGTGTATGTCTTCTCTCTTCTGTTCCGTCTGTTTGCGCTGTACGGTAAATCCAGGATCAGTTGCCCGATACCATGTCACCTACACTCCAAGAATCCCAACTTTAAAAGCTCTGTGGCATCTTTTCGCACAATTTCCCCAGTGCCTGCTTCCAGCACATTGTGCGGTACCCAGCGAGATTAAGCTTATCTTAGAAAAGCTTATCTTAGCAGACTGTTTGTTTGTGAAGAATTCTTGAAATACTTGACCAATAAATCTTCAGGGCCCCTAAATACCACCGCAACTCAACCGAAGGCCGCATCTTTCCGCACCTTATCTTTTGAATCCACCAGACCGGGTCTGCTGTGTTTTGGTGTTTACTGACGTAATCACAAGACTGTCCGAAAGCATTTTCGTGTGCACATCAGACCCACCTAATGTGTTTTGGTGGGCACATCAGAACCGCCTAATGTGTTTCGGTGTGCACATCAGTCACAACTAATGTGTTTTCATGTGCACATCAGACCCACATAACGTTTTTTGGTGTGCACATCTGACGCACCCAATCTGTTTTGGTGTGCACATCAGACCTACCTAATGTGTTTTGATGTGCATATCAAAACAACTACTGTGTTTTGATGTGCACACTACGGCACACTAGTGTATCCTGATGTGAACTTTAGACCAGCCTGAAGCCTTTGTGTTCACACAAAACCGCTACACTAGACTAATGTATCCTAATTTGCACATCCGACCAGCCTATTCTGTTTTGATGTGCACGGACGCACGTCCTATCGCACGCACGCACACATATACGCGCATACACGGACCCACCCGCGTAGTACACACACACGCGCGCGAGCACGCACCCACACTTTTAATCTGGTTCCGCTCAGGTTCCAGTTAAGTTCCGTATAAGTCTGGCCTTCCACAAACTTCGAGTGAGCCGAGGCACATTTTCAGCGGGTAAGATGGTTTAAAGTGGAAGTCGTGTTCCTTTTTCTTTTTATAAATATTTTTTATATGGAAGACGTGAACTTGAGCAGGCTGACCAGCTATTTTACCAAAATCTGCTCCATTTACTAAAATCTTGTTCCACTTAAACTCTTCGCAGGGTCTTTTTCTTAAAAAATAATGTGCGATTTTGTACTACTTTTGTGATGCGTTGCGGAGAAACACGAGAGAAAAGAAGAAAGCGTTCGTTTCCCAAAATGTACCACTTCGTCAAGGACTTGGGCATTTTCTACGAGTCTCTCCTCCGACTAAAACAATAACTTTGAGCTCTCGAATTCAAGTGCAAAAGTGTTCTATTGAAAATTTCACACTTTTTATGTCGCCTGCTATACGGTCTGGCAATTAAGCTATGGCGCTCCAGAATTCTTGTGCAAATGGTCGTCATAATATAATAAAAAAAATGAAAAAGATGGACAAACGTAGAAAGGGAACTCGCCAAACTGGTGGTGGAACTGTCGAGCGTGCTGAAATAAAAAAAACAAAAATTGGGAGAAACTAAAAAAAAAAATTATCTCTATATACTGTTGGCTGAACCGATCGCACTGTCAGTTAAGTCGGTGAAACTGCTAGCTTAACTGGTAGACGGGCTGTGAAACCATTCAAACTGGGAATCGAACTGAAGTCTTTTTCGGGAGAATCATGGCATCGGGCTTGTCGAGGTATGTTTGAAGCGTGATGTTCAGAAGAGCAACGGATGGTCGCCCTTTTGGTGGAAGTGACCAATTGGCATCCCTCACAAACTGACCGACAAGAATAAAAGTTAAAGAATTAATCAATCATTCAATGAATCAGTCAATCAGTAATTATTGCTGCTTTCAGGAAGAACAATAGGACTTTACGCAGGCATGTTTAAAAATATAATATTAATAATAATAATTTTTGTTTATCACATATTCATATGGACAATACAAATGCGGGTCTGTCCAAGCCAGATGCGACTTGTGAGACCGAACCCAACAAAACGAGCGACGAAAAAAACAACAAAAAACTCGGTTGTAAGCGGCACAAATTACTATGCGAATGGAAGGGTGGAGCATAATAGGCGACGTTGGAGAGTTATATTGCTTAACATTTTCTTCAATTCCTTCCTTGAGGTTGCGTTAAGAACGTCTTCTGGAAGTTTAATAAATACAGAGGGCGCATAATAGGAGCAAACTCGTTTCCTATGACGTCTTGAACACCGTGGAGTGTCGAAACAAAGTGCTTCACGTAAATTGCTGCTTGGATCAAAAGGGTACCTGAAATTATTGGACCAGGCATGACGAAGCACAGCGGTTTCTGGACAAAGTGAGGAAAAATTTGGCATCTGTAAATTTTTGAACATATTTCCCGAAAACAAATATAGAAGTGATATGCAACACTTTTTAACAGGCCCTTCAAAAATAAAATCAACTTTGGTGTGCCACAGGTCTACATAGTTTGTAAAAAGGGTGAGGCCTTAAATAAAAATGCTATACGTAGTGCGTATGTGAATGAACTTAGGACACCGAAAGGCATATACAATTTATCATTAAAAACGTACAGGAAAAGCTTCGCAGCTTCCTTCACACATAAGATAGGTGTGAATTCCATGAAATATTTTAATATAAAAATCCTCCCAAATATTTCACGCTGTCAACGCACACTAGCGGGGGCAACTCGCTATGATGACAGCTTGATTTGTGTAAAATAACTGGTGCGTTGTGGATCCGCTCTCTTAAGTGAACTTCGAAAGCAGATAATCTTAGTTTTTGAAGTGTTCACTGTAATTAAGTTGTCGTCGAACCAATCTAGTAGTAGTAAAAGTGTACAACTCCGGCCAGATAACGATCAAACATATATATCATATCGATATGTTTCCGACATCGGGGTGTCCGGTTTTTCACATTGATATGCGGATATCTAGTTTCTGACATCGATCTTATCTATTGAGATATCTAATTGGCTGACTGCGCAGCCGACGTAGGGGCGAGCGATTACCAAGGAACGGCCAATTTGCTAATCTTATCTAGGTAGGGTTGACTAGACAGGGGATTTCCGATCGACCGATAGTCGATCAGCGGGCGGTCATCGCCCATTGCCAGTCGCACACGACGGTCGTCATGTCACGCGACAAGTGCGAACTTTAATTCCTCGGAAAAGGCTTTTACCAGATCGGCCGGTTTCGAACCAGCGACCTTTCGTTCAGTAGCCGAACACGCTATCCACTACGCCAAACCTGCAAGTCACGATTTCGTGTTTAGAGGTTGACTACACTCGTGGGAAGTGCGTTGACACGTGGGAAATTGTTGGGACATGCCGCTGGATGGTGCCATGTCCAGTGCAGTTGATGTTATTCACACAAGAAGTCGCCCCACTCTTGGGAAAGTGTGGGGACATACCGCTGGATGGCGCCATGTTCAATACAGTCGGTGTTATTCCCAGAAGATGTCGCCCCAGTCGTGGGAAAGTGAGGGGCACGCCGCTGGATGGTGTAATGTCCAGTGCAGTTGCTAATATTTCCCCTAGATGGCGCGCGACTAATCGCGTCCTTTGTGCGGCGCCGCCAAACCAATCAGCCTAAGTCATTTCTCTACATAGATCTTCCCCGTAAAGACTCCGCACCTTAGTTATGGAACTGACACGATCGATCGTCATGCATCAAATAGCTGCCATCATGCTTTCCCTGCCAACCATCTACATTATTGTCTTTGGACTTGCCACGTCTCAATCAAACCCGTACGGCCACTGCACACTCAAGACAAGCTTGACAGAAGACATCAAAGTTCATCGATGTTCAGACTCTGTTTTGGCAATACGTGCCTGGATGAAAGTCTACTATCCCCTGAAAATCGGCGTAAACTTGAATGAAAAGCAGACTCGCTACCTAAAACAATGCCTTAACGAGGCAGACGTTCATGTCTTGCGGAAACATGACCTACAGTGCGAAGACACTTGTAATATAAGTGAGTCGATGTATCTCCGTCGATGTTCATTCAATGTGTATCAAATTAGACGATTGGTTGGAGGAAAACCTCGATGTATGGGATAAATTTAGATTACGAGGCAACTTTGCGCCTCTTGAACTTTTTGAATAAAGAGTAATAAAACACGCTACGTGTGTGTTGTGTTCTCATACAAATCTGCAGAGTCTATTGAAAAGACTCATTGCAGTGTGAAGAACATGATCGCATACATATTTTTTTAATTCTTGTTTATTTTTCAAAATCACACTGCCCTAACCCAACTGTTCTGAGAGGAATCGTAGCCTCTCCATTTCACAAGGTACTGGAGATCAGGCGCACGTCGTTTTCTCAAAATCTTCTCGATGATCCAGGCCTTGATTTCGGGGTTGGAAACACGTTGCAACTCAGCTTCGTAGAAGGAACCGAGAACGAGCTCTTTTCTCACCATGTCGACGAGGTAATATGTTGTGGGAATACCTAGTCGGATTCTGTCGTCGATAAATACCTCATCTCTGAAGGATTGTTTGTACTTTTTATAAGAATGTGTCGTTCTTTGGATATGCGCGCATGGTCCCCGATCCGAAATTTCGGTTTCTTGGGAGATCCCGACGGAGGAGGGAAAAGGTGAAGAAAGAAATCGGTCTGATTCTCCTCGGTGACGTCGATGGGTCGAGCACCCAGCGTCCTGTGGTAGCTGTAGTTGTAGGATTTTACGATTTTGGGAAGGATCTCTATTAACCGCCTCGTTCTTGCATGCTCAAAGTATTTATAGATCCGACTCATAATGGTTCTTTGCACGCGTTCTACTATGGAAGCCTTTTGCTTTGAAAACACACAATACAATTTAACTCCTTCTTATTCAGATATGACCCGACTAATATCCCGTAAAATTCACGGCCGTGGTCCGTGCATAGAAACCTACTTTTCTTCATCCTACGAAAGACGATTTTAAGCGCTCTCACGACCTCTCCTCCCGTCTTTCGAGCGATCGGAATGGTAGAGAGAAATCGAGAGAACGTATCGATCACAAACAAAATATATCTTTTTCCATCATTATATTTGGCAATTTTTTGGATTTCCACGAGGTCCGCCTGGTAGACGTCTCGAAGTCCCAGGGACAACGTTTTGCGGTATAGACGAGGGCGTTTGGTTTCTCTAAACAAGGTGTAAGCGTCGGATTCCTCTAAAACTTTTCCGCCGTTCTTCGTCCCGTATGGCTGGCAAGTCTGTTGACTCCACCGAAGGATGCGGGATGGGCTGCTCTGTAGTAGATCGCTTTGCTTTCCTTCTCTGACGACGGCATCTCGTCTTCCGCCGGTAAGAGTGAGCGCGAAAGGCTGACAGGTCCAGAAAGTTGGTAATCATGGTGGAAACTGCACCTCTCACCCAGGAAGTTTGTCTATTGTAGAGCTCGAAGCGTAGTAGATCGATTATGTTGGATTCCTCGATCGTCTTTCCGTGAACAACCAACTTTCCATCGGGGGTGTAGGCAATTACCGACAAAATGCTCTCCATGAGCCCCTGAACCTTCTTTCTTTGACGCGGAGGAAATGAGGAAAATATTAGCTCGTCTTTGAAGTAATCTTCGTCTAAAATATCTTCCATGCCTTATCGAGCACTCGTTTAGATGTCCGTGGAGCAGGATCAGCACAGGCACCTGCAGCAGCAACAGCGAAGGTCGACGGTGAGTGCGGCGATGGCGGTGATTCTTGCTGCTCCGAGGAACGCTTCGGTGAAATGTTCGGAGAGGAGGATCCTGGTCGACTGATCGATCCTGCTTTGACCGCTCTTCCTTTAAACCGATCGTAGTTTACGATGCTCGTTGGCAGATTTTGTCTGGCCAATAGCGTTGCGACACGTTCGAAATGAACGGGAATTGGCATCTGTTTCGCTCGCGAAATTAGATAAGAAACCATATCAATGATATTTGACTCTTGGAGAGGCTTCTCGTCAAGTATAATCTCTAACGTGTGGAGGTCCCATGCAATCACCGGTTTTAACAAATTTAGAAGCGATCGACCGTTTTCCCTATAGGTTTTGCTCAAAATATTGACGACTGCATCGATGTCGCGATCTTCCGTGACATCTTTCGTCTGCGACATTTGTTCTCTCGTAAAGGGAATCGATTCGTGATGTGTGACGTTGTTAATATCCGAATTGTACGGACGTAAACTTTTATGAAGCGTCTGAATGATTTTTTTTTTCAGTTTGACGACATCCGCTTTTCCGTCTTGTCTTAAAATATCAGGAATATGCTCTTTTTTGTAAGGTACGAGATGGTATTTTTTTCATTTTCACACTCCGATGGCTTTGGCGATAGCTCTTCCTCCGAGCGTAGATAATAGACCCAAGAGAGCCGGAAGGATCAAAGGTAAAAAGCCTCCTTTCTGTATCAATACCCTTTTTATATTCTCGTGACTTTTCTTTCTGTTTCCCAGTGATCTTATGAGGGGTACAAACCTCTTTACCTTCTGTTTTATAATTGGTGTGAGAGGAACGTTTCCTGTGCAAGGGTTTAAGCAAATTTCGCGAATGATGTTTAGATGTCCCTTTTTGACGTCACGAAGAAGGACTTCTCTTTGTCTAGACGATTTAGCTTTGGACAAGAGATGCAAAAACCGTGCATGTCCCTTCAAACGATTCATGAGGATGTGCCGTAGACAGCTTCTGGTTCCTCGTCCGGCAAGATCGTTGTTCTCACTCGAAAATTATCGGGACAAGTTTGCGACAGGTCGATCAGGATATAACTGAATGGTGTTTTACACACGTCCGAATATATACGCGGAAGGACATGCCCTCTCTTCCCTCCAAAGAGCTGTCGAGATAGTACTTGGAGTTGATCGACAATCCTCACCGAACGGAATATCATTAGAGCCGTAGAATTTAAGCTGATTGTTCGAAAATATGAATCTTGGTGAAACATATTTTGAGTAATGAAAATGACGGAGGCGTTATAGTGGTGAGCAGCGCTTATGAAATACAGTCAAACGCCAATATAACGAAGCGCGTGGGACCGCCATAATTCTTCGTTATACACGTCACTTCGTTATATCCGTCGCGCACTTTAATGACCCTAATAAAGCAGATGTACAGGCTATTAAAGCGTTGTACAGGCTATTTCGTTGTAGAAGCGTTCGTTGTAGCGGCGTTTGACTGTACTCGCATATCTCCTTCAGTTTTGTCCCATTCGAGAGAAATTCGTCGAAAATAATTAGCGAGTTTGTTTCGTGATCCGAATTTTGTGGAGTGTCTTTAGTGAACACAACATCCGTGTGATCTTAAAAAGCGGTTGTTCGTAAACGTACACGTGGAAAATGGCGTCCATCTTCTTATCAAACATTTCCTTTCTATATTGCAGCAACTTACGAATATACGTGCTCTTGGCTGATTTCGAACAACCAATCATTGTGACAGACGCGGGCGTCTCAATTTGGAATTTATCGAGAGCGATTGTGATGACGCCCCGTTTGCAAATGTGAAAGGCAGTGCATATATGCCTTTTATATACGGCGGATAAATTACCACTTTCCTTAGAAAAAAAAACAAAAACACGATGAGACGATCCGCCAGCGTGTTCGCACCAGCTCATCATAGCCATAAACTCGGAAGCAACCGACTCTGGTGTCGAATTCCCGCTTAACGCACTCAAGCGTTCGTCAGCTCGTAAACAGCGAAGAGAGGATGCAACAGAAACCTAATACGATGCATGGTGTCAAATTTGTGATTGTGGAGGCTGTCACGTCTAGACATGTCTCCCGTGGCCATCGTTTCGTAAAGACGGGACTTTCAACTCTCCTTGACTCGGGAAAATATCGTCCTCCGAGACAAGCGGGTGTGTTCGGAAAAAGTGTCAATTGCGTCAATGTAGTTCATATAATTTGTTAAATTAAAAGTGTATATTCATGTCTGTGTTTTTATGTAGAGCATTTTTCAATGGGTATGAGTGCATTCAATAAACTTATCCAGGTGTTACTTTTGTGATTTCTTTATTTGACAGATGAAAATAGATTACAAAACACTGCAGCAGGATAGCTCCAACTTGGGAGCTGAAAATTGTTTCCGCACAAGTACAGGTATCAAACGATCGTTTTGTCGATGATCGGTTGGCGAGAACGTCTTGGTGCATTCGCGGAGTGGTACACCGCAACACAGGAGAGCGCCGACGTATAGACAGTAAAGTCCACACGTCCTTGACCTGGATCCTTGAATTCTCGTTTTGCTTGTAGAAGAAGCTGGAAACGTTTCCGATAAAGTCGTAAAATTCTTCGTGTATTGGAATCATACCAAAACTGTCAAAATAATTAATCGAATTGTCCTTTGGAGATACGAAAAAAAGAACAACAGTGTACGCCGGAAGATGATCTCGGTGCCGTGTTAAGCACGTAAAGACCCTGGGCTGGTCTATCCTGGCCAATCTCGTCGGAGGAAAAAGTACCGCGAAACCAGGGACGTGTACACTGATTCCCTGCAAACATCGAATAAAATTCGTGTTCTTCCATTTCTTCAATTAGCGATCCTGACCCGTCTCTCCTTGTCAATTTCCAAAACGCGTGGTGTTTCTGACATGAACCGGATCGTGACTGCCTTATTTAGGTCTTGTTTGAAAGTCAGGGTGAGTCTCACATTGGCTCTGAGGATCGGACATAAACTCTGCTCTTCCCTGTCGGGAAAGTGAGAAAGAAAAGAGTCCTTTGAGAAGGCACCTTTCGAGAACGGAACGTCTTTTCGATTGAGTCGATGCAGGAAGCTCATATAGGCCTTCATATAAATATCCTGATTAAAATCGAAATGTTCCGTCTGCTGAATCCCTGACTCGTACGTCCAGTACGGCCGTTTTCTGATTGAAGTGTTCGAATTTGAAGGGGTCGTGTTCGCGACTTCCCTGAAACGATTCACTCTTTACGAACGCGACGACAAGCTTAGAGAGAACCCGATGAGGATAGAGGTCGTCGAGAACGATATGTAACACACCGGGAGAAACGGTTCTGGTTTTGATCACCACTCCACGCAACAGGTATGATGTGGGAGTAGATTGCAGTCGCCTTTCGATTCCGACAAGCACCGTCGGGGCCACTTGGACTCGTCGAATGTACAGAACGATGCGAGGAAGCTGAACAATGTGCTTTTGTTGAATCGTCGAAGCAGCCAAGAGTCTGAAATCTTCGGTATTTTGTCTCAGCACAATGCGGATGTCCACGCCGTTAAAGTAGTAAAAGTGTACCACTGCGGCCCAATAATCAATCAATACTAAAACATGTGTTTCCGATATCGATATGTTCCCGATATGTTTCCGATATCAGGGTGTCCGGTGTCTGACATCCATCCTATCTACGATATCGATATCGGGGTGTCCGGTGTCTGACATCGATACTATCTACGATATGCGGATATCTAGTTTCTGACATCGATCCTGTCTATTGGGATATCTAATTGGCTGACTGCGCAGCTGACGTAGGGGCGCTCGATTACCTAGGAGCGACCAATTAGTCAATCCCATCTAGATATCAGATTTTCGATAATCGATAAATTCATAATCGACCGATGATCAATCATCGGACGATAGTCGATCATCCACCGATCGTCGCTAGTCGCCAACGTCTGTGACGTCATATCAGGTGACAAGTGCGAACTTTAATTCCTCGGAAAAGGCTTTTAAAAGAATTTCAGCTCGGCCGGTTTCGAACCAGCGACCTTTCGTTCAGTAGCCCGACGCACTGTCCACTATGCCTTTTTTATTTTATTTTTATTTGATAAGATTTATTTATTTACGTAGTAAAAGGAGATGGGTGAGTCGGCGGCTCGCGACTACCCCATGAGGTGTAACAGTTCAGAATACATTCACAGTAACACACACTTGCATGGACAGTACAATTCAACAGTGCACCAAAGAATAGCAACAACGGAAAATAGTAACACAGCACCTGCATTCAGTGACTTGTTATCTGGTCATCTCGTTATTTTTAATCGGGACTTAAGAGTTTCCCAAAAGTCGCTCTCAGGGAACTCTATCTCCTTAACTAAGGAGGTGACATAGTTAATTCCTTGAATCAAATACCTCCACGCGGGTTGACCACCTTCTCTTACCAGCGTGTGATCCGTGCGAGAACTCCAAATTGCGTGTAATCCAATTAAGGTTAATATTTCAAGGCTGAGGCTATGCTGTTGCTTCCCGACATCAAGAAACTTCATGCTGTGCCATGTTGGATATAAAGAAATTCCGGCTTCCGCCCGCAGCTGGGCCCAGAATAATTCGGCATTTGTACAATACAAGAAGGTGTGCTGCAGCGTCTCGGCAAAGGGGCAAATAACACAGTTTGTTCCCCATGGGAGGAAAAACCCTTTCTTTTCTTCCCATGTTTTCACTGGTAACACTTCCATGTGAAACCTGACAAAAAAGTCTTTAATTCCCTGCCGGACAGGGTACCTCCTCAGCCGCTTGAAGACATCGGATCCGTCCGCTTCTGCAGTAAAGCCAGATCGGTAGAGGGGCGGCGGCATAACTAGGTCAATCGTGTCCCAGTACAAACGTTTCCTTTTCACTTTACTTAAGTATTCCTTTGAAAATCTATTTTCAAAATACTTCACCGCTTCTGCTATCTCTTTATAATATCGCAGAACGGGTGCCTTCTTTACTGCATCGTCACCTTCGTTGACGTCCAGCCACGAAGAGAGATAACGCCCTCCTAGCGAATGTAGTACTGCGGCGGATATCGGGGCTTCCTTGTCTCGGAAAAGCAAAAACCGATGCACTTTCAACTTAATGTCAAAATTAACTAGCCCTAGCCCGCCTTTGTGGGGGCTGATGAAAAGATTAGTACGGCGCGTTCGTTCGAAACAAGAATTCCACACGAAAGTCGCATATACTCTTTGAATTTTTTGCACTTCACTGTTATGACAAGGCACAACACGTGCCGAGTACCATGCACAAGAGAAGAAAACAGCATTACAAACATAACTTCGATTTAAGAGAGAAATATTTCTTCCTTGCCATTCCGTAGCTTTGGCTCTAACGGCCTGTAGCCTCGTGCCACCTTCGCCGCTGCCTAACTTTGTTCGGTCAAGGCTGACCCCTAAGTAATTTGACAACGAGACAGTCCATGGGACTCCCATGCATGAGTCGGGCGTGGACATCCATGGCCCCAGCCAAGTCCCTGACGATTTTTTCGTGTTCATTTCGGCCCCCGACACACTACAGAACTCTTCAATGTGCCCGAGTGCAAGTCTTAGTTCTGGCCGCGACGTACACACTACACTCACATCATCTGCGTAGGCTAAAAGCTTGACATGCGACGCCGCCAGGCCGGCCCCTCGTATATTCACGTCACTAAGAATTGCCCTACAGAGAGGCTCCAAGTACAAAGCGAACAGTGTTGGTGACATCGGACACCCCTGTCTGACCGATGAAAAGACTGGGATTGACGTGGTTTTACGACCGTTTACTAAGAGGCGCGTCCTTATATCCTTGTAGCATATCTTTACATACCCCAATAGTCGGTTCCCCACACCGCAGTGCTCTAGTAATGAAAATAAGAATGAGTGTGATACCTTGTCAAATGCCTTTTTTAAATCAACTTGCAGCACAGCTATCGGCATTTGCATTGCTTCTGCAGTTTCCGCGATCATACGCATTATATGGAGATTTGAGCCAATTGTCCGCCCTTTAAACCCGTACGTTTGGTGCTCCCCAACGACCGTTTGCAGGGCGCTCTCGAGGCGCTTGCTTAGTATCTTGGCGAGGATTTTGTAATCAACCGTTAGCAAACTTATTGGCCGATAGTCGTCGGCCGATCGAATATTGTTGGTGCTTATTTTCTTTGGTATTAACACTGTTACCGACTGTCTCATGGAGGGTGGGAGAAGTTGTCTTTTCAAAATGTCTGCGTAGACCTCGCAAAGGATCGGCGCTATTTGCTCTGAACACGTTTTGTAGAATGCCGCTCCAAGCCCGTCCACACCTGGTGACTTACGAGGTGCTAATTCTTTAATTGCTTCGATTACTTCTTCAACTGTGATATCTTGATTTACCTGTTCTGACACTGATTTTTCTACTTGCGGCATCATTTTAAGGAACTTTTTTGATAGATGATCATTGGAATTTTGCTTCACTTTAAATAGCTCCTCGTAAAATTTGACGAGTTCTCGTTCGATCTCTTCTTGGCGAGTAACAAGAACTTCCCCAACTCTTAGGGCCGTGATTTTATTTTTTGTTGCTCGTTCACGTTCTTTCGTTTTAAACACTTTCGTAGGCTCTTCGTCTCGCTCTAGTGTTTGCATTCTACACCGAATCATTGCACCTCTGTATTCTTCCTCTAGCTTAGATAGTAGACTACACTTGCATTCTTTTATGTCGTCACCAAAACATCCCGGAGTCCGATTTTCAGCGTGAATAAGCGTTCTTAAAGTTTCTGTTAGAAGTTTCTTTTCCACTCTTTTTTTTCTCGCCTTTTCCTGCCCGACTGATATCAGCTTCATTTTAATCTCCTCTTTTAACAGTTCCCAATTCACGGCATTCATTGCTTGTTTCTCGGTTTCATTTTTGATAAGCCCTTTCACTTCCTTGACCACCTCGTCATCGTCAAGCAGACTTTCGTTGAGTTTCCACGATTGCCAGCAAGGCTCCTGTCTCGTTAGTGCTCTCTTTCCGAACCGCACGGCGACCAATGCGTGGTCGGAAAAGGCCAGTGGTTCAACGTGATAAGCGGCAGCCACTTTCGCTAGCGCTATCAGCTACGCCAAACCTGCAAGTTACAATTTCGTGTTTAGACATTGACTACGATCGTGGAAATTGCGTTGACTCGTGGGAAGTGTCGGAACATGCCGCTGGATGGCGCCATGTCCAGTGCAGTTGATATTATTCCCACAAGATGTCACCCCAACCCTGGGGAAAGTTAACGCCCCTGAATAAGAAAAGTAGCGCCATCTTCTCCCTCCTCCTCTGACGCGCACATCTTTTGTCTTCATGTTTTGCTTTTCTACATTCGCGCTCGACTTTAGCGCCGCTTCCATCGGTCCAAGATAGCAGGCGGCACTCTTCAAAGGGATGGCGTTACTTTTTCTAGTATAAGGGGTTCGGGAAAACGTGGGGACACGCCGCTGAATGGCGCAATGTCCGGTGCAGTTGCTAATATTCCCACACGATGGCGCGCGACTAATCGTTTCATCTGTGCGGTCCGACAGAGGGTGCTGTAGGACTTGAATGGCGGAGCGGGATAAGTGGATTTTAGGGCGTATCACGTGATGTCACCAGATGCATCCGACAGAGGGCGCTCGGCGTGATGAGATTTGAATTCCCCTTTTGGCGAATATGTGATGTCAACCTAGACACGCGACTGGGTTCGAGGCTAAATTGCGTAGAAAACAACGCGCGCGCAAGGCCTCCAACCCGTTCCACACCCAAAACGTCAGCTACATCCTGTTCGCCCATTGAGCCTCTGTGACTTAGATACGACTCCCCCAAACTCACCTTTGTACACATCGTGGGTTCTCTTCTGCCCCTCGAAGGCGACAAAAAATCCTGCAATTGCGATATGAGTGAGTCGATGTATCTCCGTCGGTATCCACTCAGTGTGCCTCAAATTAGACGATTGGTCGAAGGAAAACCCTATGCGATCAATTTAGGTCACGAGGCAACTTGGCGCATCTTGGACTTTTTAATAAAGAGTAATAAAACTCGCTACATGTGTGCGTCTGAAACAAAATCTGCAGAGTCTAATGAAAAGACTCAATGCAGTGTGAAGAACATGATTGCATAAATAATTTTAATTTCGTTTGTTTTCAAAATCACCTGCCCTAACTCAATATAAGAGGAATCGTAACCTCTCCATTTTCGCAAGGTACTCGAGATCAGACGCACGTCGTTTTCTCAGAATCTTCTCGACGAGCCAGGCCTTGTTTTTTTTCGGGGATGGAAACACGTTGCATCGGGGCTTTTTCTCACAATACTCGACTAAGTGGCTCACACCTAAGTGGTATTGGCTCACACCTAATCGAATTCGGCTGCGTTTCGAATGAAGTCGTAAGATTCATCGTTAATCGGAATCATTCCAAAACTGTCAAAAATAACTAATTACGCTGTCCTTTGGGAATACCTAGAAAAGAACCCACTGTTCGCCGAAAGAAGACCTCGGTGTTGTATTCACTACGAAAAGACCGGGTAATGGTGTATTTTCATCAATCTCATCGCATGCGGAATATATTCCGGTCGATGTTAGTCAAGAGAACGAGGCCGAATTTTTTATTTCCTTTGTGCGCATCTCGAAAGACCGTCACGGCCTTTTCATCATCATCATTATCATTTATTAAACCTTGAAGGCCCTCACGGGCATTACACAAGAAGGGGGGGGTACTCTCTGAACAAAACATTATATAAAAGAACAAAGAAAAAGTGGGTTACATGCTGGAGAACATTGCTAAAGCAACAAAGACAGGGGATCTGTCTTTGTTGCTTTAAGTACAAGCAGTCGTTCACGAATGATGTGTGTGTAGCGAACCAAATTCGATTAGGTGTGAGCCATACCTATCACTTAGGTCATTATTGCGAGAAAGAGCCTCGTTGCAACGTGTTTCCGTCCCCGAAAAGAACAAGGCCTGGATCATCGAGAAGATTCTGAGAAAACGACGTGCGTCTGATCTCGACTCCTCGAGTACCTTGTTAAAATGGAGATGCTACGATTCCTCTTACATTGTGTTAGGGCAGGTAATTTTGAAATAAACAAAAATAAAATATATATATATATATATGCAATCATATTCTTCACACTGCATTGAGTCTTTTCATTAGACTCTGCAGATTTTGTTTCAGACGCACACACGTAGCGTGTTTTATTACTCTCTATTCAAAAAGTACAAGAGGCGCCAAGTTGCCTCGTGGCCTAAATTGATCCCATAGGGTTTTCCTCCAACCAATCGTCTGATTTGAGGCACACTGATTGGATACCGACGGAGATACATCAACTCACTCATATCGCAATTCTAGGATTTTTTGTCGCCTTCGAAGGGGCAGAAGAGATTCCACGATGTGGACAAAGGCGAGTTTGGGGGAGTCGTACCTGAGTCACAGAGGCTCAATGGGCGAACAGGATGTAGCTGACGTTTTGGCAGTCTTGGGTAATAACGCATTACTAGTAACGCGTTACTGTAACTTCGATACTTTTTTGGTAACTTGTAACTGTAACGAGTTACGTTTTTAAAATGTAACATGTAACTGTAACGAGTTGCTTTTTTCTTAGGTAACGATGAAAGTAACGACGTTACTTTTGTCGTTACTTTTCAACTTTTTATGAATAATATATCACTGAACGAGTACTATTTAGCTACATCTTGCACTTTCCAAATCGTCTGTTCCGACATTTCGAGTGTCAAATTGGCCTTGCACAAACTTGTGAATACGTTCTTCGTCGCGAGTCACGACCACAATATAGCCACGTGTAGATTTGATAAAAAAATCTAGTTATCTTTACGCACGCTCTTGTACTTTGCGACTGAACGCTTATATCTTAGTGTTTTAAAGCACTATCTATGTTGTGGTTTTTTTTTTCTGTTCAAACACTTTTTAATCGGGTGAATCAACTGTGAAACAACAATACACGCGGAGGGCACTTGCGCATGTTTCTGCATTTTGATTTGCGCCACTACCTGGCGTGGAAACTTTCAAACACTAATTTCGAGAAGCAACTGCTTCTAAGTTACAATATGAAGTAAAAAGCGTACTTTTTCATTTTAGGCAATAAAACTTTGTGAGGGGCGTTTTCTAGTTTTTCCTAATTTTTTGTGTTATAGAAAAGAAGTTGAGAAGTAACGTCGTTACTTTAAAAAAGTAACTGTAACTGTAACGAGTTACTCTTTTGCTGCGGTAACTGTAACGGTAACTTCGCTACTTTTTTCTGAAAGTAACTGTAACTGTAACGAATTACTTTTTAAAAGTAACTTACCCAAAACTGATTTTTGGGTGTGGAACGGGTTGGAGGCCTTGGCGCGCGTTGTATTTAGCAACTTAGTCTCGAACCCAGTTGCGTGTCTAGGTGACATCACATATTCGCCAAAAGGGGAATTCAAATCTCTTGACGCCGAGCGCCCTCTGTCGGATGCACCTGGTGACATCACGTGATACGCCCTAAAATCCACTTATTCCGCGCCGCAATTAAATCCTATAGCACTCTCTGTCGGACCGCACAGGTGACACGATTAGTCGCGCGCCATCTTGTGAGAATATTAACAACTGCACCGGACATTGCGCCATTCAGCGGCGTGTCCCCACACTTTCCCACGAGTCAACGCAATTCCCACGATTGCAGTCAATGTCTAAACACGAAATTGTAACTTGCAGGTTTGGTGTAGTGGATGGCGCTTCGGGCTACTGAACGAAAGGTCGCTTGTTTAAAACCGGCCAAGATGAAATTATTTTTAAAAGCCTTTTCGAAAGCCCTTTCCGAGGAATTAAAGTTCGCACTTGTCACCTGACATGATGTCACAGACGTTGGCGACTAGCAATGGGCGACGATCAGTCGATTATAAATTTATCGTTTATAAAAGAATCTGATATCTAGAAAGGAATGACTACTTATTCGCTCCCAGGTAATCGCGCTCCCTTACGTGTCAGCTAGCGCAGTCAGCCAATTAGGATACCCCGATAGATAGGATCGATGTCAGAAACTACCGGGTGGCTCAAGGAGACGGCAGGGTCTCTTTAAATCGACCGCAAAATTTGGTTTCTTAACCTATCGCGCCACGACTTTGTGCAGCGTCGCCCACAGATGGTGCATTTTTTTTTGTAAAATTTGCAAAGAACGAACTTACCTGCAGGGAAAAAGTAAGAAAAGAAAAGGCTTAGCTCCTATGGAAACGCAGCGACGCCACCGGTCTGCAAACAACACGGCGGCGTTCTCGCACGGGAGACGAGAGATGGCGCAACGAACGCCGCCAACGAACGAGCATACGGCGCCGAGAGCCGGCACTTTTAGCAGACGATCCTTTCAGACTATAAAGCGGCTCGCGTTCCGCAGCGGCGACAGTTGCAGAAACAGAAACAGGCGCGGTAACAACAAGGAAGTGCAGTTCCTTGTCTGCTAAACTACGACGGTTCTCGGCGTCGTCTGCTCGTTCGTTGGCGGCAGTTGGCGTCGCGACCGCCTTGCGCCATCTCTTGTCTCCCGTGCGAAACGGCGCCGTGTTGTTTGCAGACCGGTGGCGTCGCTGCGTTTCCATAGGAGCTAAGCCTTTTTCTTTTTTTACTTTTTTCCTCAGGTAAGTTCGTTCTTTTGCAAATTTTACAAAAAAAATGCACCATCTGTGGGCGACGCTGCACAAAGTCGTAGCGCGATAGGTTAAGAAACCGAATTTTCCGGTCGATTTAAAGAGCCTGCCGTCTCCTTGAGCGCACCCGTGTATATATCCGCATATCGACTTTCCAGAAACCGGACACCCCGATATCGATATTGTCGATAGGATGTATGTCAGACACCCGGACACCCCGATATCGGGAACGCATCGGAAATACATGTTGTTGTATTTATTGATTATACTTTTTACTACCGCCCAATCTACAGGGTGGAAACAAGGAGACGGCAGGCTCTTTAAATCGACCGGAAAATTCGGTTTCTTAACGCTTTCGCGCTACGACTTCGTGCAGCGTTGCCCACAGATGGTGCATTTTTTTTGGTAAAATTTGCAATGAGCGAATTTACCTGAGGAAAAAGTAAAAGAATGAAAAGGCTTAGCTCCTATGGAAACGCAGCGACGCCACCGGTCTGCAAACAACATGGCGCCGTTTCGCACGGGAGACAAGAGATGGCGCAAGCGGACGCGACGCCAACTGCCGCCAACGAACGAGCAGACGACGCCCAGAGCTTTGCGTTATTAGCAGACAAGCTTGTTGTTACCGCGTTGTTGCTACCGCCCCTGTTTTTGTTTCTGCGACTGTCGCCGCCTGCGGAACGCGAGCCGCTTTTGAGTCGAAAGGATCGTCTGCTAAAGTGCAGGCTCTCGGCGCCGTATGCTCGTTCGTCGGCGGCGTTCGTTGCGCCATCTCTTGTCTCTCCCGTGCGAAACGGCGCCGTGTTGTTTGCAGACCGGTGGCGTCGCTGCGTTTCCATAGGAGCTAAGCCTTTTTCTTTCTTTACTCTTTCCTCAGGTAAATTCGTTCTTTGCAAATTTTACACAAAAAAAATGCACTATCTGTGGGCAACGCGTGCCACAAAGTTGTAGCGATAGGTTAAGAAACCGAATTTTCCGGTCGATTTAAAGAGCATGCTGCGTCTCCTTGTTCCACCCTGCATTATTTGTGCAGCATCACGGCTCAATAAACGCAGAGCGTCATCATAATTGAGATAACAAGAAACAAGTACAGTGCCATTAGCATGATTAAATCATTGCAACGAAGATAAAGGAAGAAAAAACATCTTGCAAGCAAGATATTTCGCGGAAATCTCGTTTACTCATATATTAAAAAAGTAGAGGCGACAAGAACGAATCCCTGGAGAAAGCTAGATTTTATGATTAATCGGGCACTTTTAAAATTTCCAACAGATATAATCTGAGGAACGATTTGGAAAAAAGAAAGGTTTTGAGCAAAGTAAAAAACGGACCACGGATGCCCGAAGTTGTACAATTACTGAAGGATAATGTTGTGGCTAACAGTAGTGAATGCTTTCGCCACGGCCAAAAAAGAGCATAGGCGAATGAAGTATCATCTAGTACACCGTGTATTAAATCAGCAAAATGTTCAAGAAGTAACTGTGTGCCTCTTCCATCCACAAAACCATATTGGCTATGAGGAAAAATGTCATGAGCTGTCAACGAAACTAGTCATAACAGCGAACAGATATCTTTTTAGGACTTCCCCAATGGAAGGTAAAATCAAGATGTGACGGTGGCATTCCAATTTATCTGGCGTTCCACCTTTGAATAACGGTTTAATAGAGGTGGTTTTCAGCGTTAGAGGAATAATTCCGGAGACCAAACAAAACCGTTGAAGATCAAGGTTTGATCAAAGATCAAAATATCAAGAATCAAAAGACATGCATTCAGAGATTCTACAACGATCACCCGACACGAATGCTATCGACACCAGGGTATTCATTTCACGTGATATTGAACAAAATGGGACGTTACATGTGTACATCAAGAGGTGACGAAAATGCAGAAGCCGATAACCCATCATGGCTTGATCTATTGTACGTAAATTGACTATCTCTAGCGACTTCTGATGATGCTGCAAAGTTTGTTGCAATCACTGACAGTTGATTGCAAGTCCGAGCCTAAATTCGTTTGAAGAGAATTGATGATATGTTGTCTAGATCTACGCCCTCTAAAAGTGTTAGTCAACTCCCATGTTTCTCGCGAGTTCGACCTTTGTCTCAAAAAACTTCATTTGAAAGTAGCTACGTTTAGCGGGCCGAATATATGGCGATGGTTTTTGTTACTAGCACAGCGAAACTCTGCACGCAACTGTACATTGTTTGGAGAAGGGTGGCATTGTAATCATGAAATTGCCTTATCTTTAATTGCCATTGCATTTATGATGTCGTTCTTAAACAAGGGTTTGTCCGACCGTCGCCTAAACTTCACTTCCTTTCTTGATTCTTAGTAAAAAACTCACCCAACCCCCCTCCTCGAAAAAAAAAACGCGACATAAACATTAGCAGGACCAACAGAACTACAAAATGTGTTCATAATCAAAAGAATTCACCATAACATCAAATATCATTACATTGGATTTTGAGGCAAACGAGAAATCGCTCCTGTTCTCTTCCTGCGCAACTGCATCTAAACAACATCACACAAAGTAGTAATCATAGTAATTTCTGAGTAATTACGGCAGATTTCACTGTAATATCGGGAGCTCGAACATTTCTACGATCTATAGCAGGAGGCTATTAAATTTCTAGACAACAGTTTCTTTCCTAGTAGAGAGGTTGATGATATTTTTTATTGCATGCTCCGATATTAGAGGTAAATAATCACTAACTACAGACTTGTTTTGTTTAAGAGGGTCCATGTTTATGTCGCCCTACATGCAAAGATTTCCTGTCAAACCGAGCTGCCGAAGTACCAGTTCCAGTACCGCTAGAAAGAGAAATTTTCTGAAAGACGTCAGTATTCCTCAAGTAAAGAAAAAGAGAAACCAGACCGGTAAACATTAAGAGCCAAAGACTGAGCATGAACGAAAGATGCACTCAAGCTTGAAAGCAACCATTTGTCTTTGACGTATATTGCTCTACCTCCGCCTCTACCACTATCACGCGTGTAAAACAGTTCCTTATAACCATTGAGGATAAACGTTACCAATGTTTGTGTATGCTCCTAAATGTTTACATCAATTAACTGTAACAGACAAATCAGAGACAGTACCGAAAACCTTGTGGATAGTGCTACAGTCTGAAACTGAAAAACAGGTTGTGATCGTCTAACCAAGCCTTCCGAGATCTCCAATTGAACCAATGAGCCTTGTCGCAGAACTCACGCTTTTCCTGGCGTATAATTTTCTATTCTCGATCCACGAAAACTTGTAGCCACGAAAGAGGGAACTTTCGTCATGTGAGCTTCTAACCAATCAGACGCGATATCGTCACTTCTATCACTTCCGTTTCTTTTAGGAGAAACGAAACATTTGTCGAACATAGCCCCCCCCCCTCGTTTCTTTTGTAGCTGCGAAGTGTTTCGCCGCTGTATCAAACTTTGTCGTGTACTGTGTGCTTGCTAAGCTATGCTTGATCTTAACTATGCTTGCCTGGTATTATTTGGGTATTTGAAAAGAGCGTACCTTTTTTCAAACCTGTGGCTCGCTCCTCAAAGTGAGAACGTTTCGCGCGAGGCGAAACCGCGGACCTCTGCTTTGAGTGCCGCCAGACGACACTCATTAGACGATGTTTTTTGCTGAGTATTCAGTGCCGTCTGACGGCGGGGGTTCAAGAATTCAGATGTCGTCCCAAATTGTTAAGCACTGGTCATGCTAGTTCCGACGTGTGGTCCTAACAGCCGCCCGCCACCGATTTGTTTGATAAAGCGGGAGCGTGAAAAACGTCACCGGGAGCGAGCAGCATGCTTTCTTGCCTATGCTTATGCTTGTGCCGCACAGACGCGCGGTCTCTTCGCGTTTCCGGAAGGGGCACGCTGTCCAAATTCACGAATGTTTGATGTAAAAAGGTGAGCTTCGATGTCACGTGTCTTCGTGGCGCCTCTACAAAAAGCAGGGCAGCTAGAAAAAAACTATATAATTAATAGGGCGAAACAAATTCGACTTAATCGCGCAATGCCAAGCCTGCCTTAATATTTGAGGGAGCTCAACGACTACCAATATCAACTGTTAATTAGTTACAAATTCGTAATGGATGCGGTACAGCCCTCACCCTCTCTAATAAGAAAAACATGATATGTATAAAAAAATTCTCAAAGAAACGCATATGATCAAATAAGATCAGATAAGATCTTACAAGATCCTCATAAGAACAATATAAGAATATAAAAGAAGTTACAAGAAACTTCTTATCAGTTTTTTTATTACTTCTAAGGTATATAATCTTATATATTATATAAGAATGTAAGAACAATATACGTCGGTATATTTGTACTTATATGTTCTGATAAGGTTCTTCTATGATATCATATGATCTTATTTGATCATACGCGTTTATTGGACCAAAATGGTTTTATATACATATAAGATTTTTCCCTGGGATCCTCTACTCATTGTGTGATAACAGGTAATATGTAAACGTATACGACTATAAAAGAAAGTGCTCATCCTAAATTTAGTCGCACCAGTGAATATACAATAGTTTGTTACTAGTATGTATGTTCTCTCCAAAAGAAAAAGGACGCATTAAAAACAAAGCCAAT